>CABHPP010146283.1:0-19625 GCA_902168425.1 Peromyscus attwateri
CAAAGATGACGTTTGAGTAAGTGAGATATAACATTAAAGTGACCTTTCTTGTGGCTCTTACATATCATTGAATATTTCTCTTTTTACTTCTTTGGCTTCTCCACTAGGCTCTAAGCTTCTATAGACCAAGGTCTGTATTCATGGTCCTTACTGTCTTGTCTGTATGAGACAACACATAGCATGTGCTCAAAAAATCATTTGTTGAAAGGATAAACCATACGATGCTGATGCTTAGCACACTGGGAATCCACTTGGTTCAGGAGTTGATGACCATTTACTGCAGAACTCTTAGAAGTCAGGATGATCAAGAAATGGACTAAGAGAAGACTATATGCCCCAGGGGGTAGAAACAATGGAATTCAGAAAAGGCAATTAAGGAGAAATATGGATCCCCATTTGTCCGAGTAAGTTTGCTTTTTCTGTTGTTATGATAAAACAATGGCCAATACCAACTTGAGAAAGACAGGGTTGATTTGACTTACAGATTATAGTTCATCAGGAAGGAAGCTAGGGCAAGAGCTCAAGGCAGGAACCCAGAGGCAGGAACCTGGAGCAGAGACCATGGAGGAGTGCTTGTTTCTGGGTTTGCTTCCTCTAGCTTGCTCAGCTCCCTTCCTTTTACAACCCAGGACCACCTGCCGAGGGGTGGCACCAGCTATGGTGGGCTGAACCCTTCTCTGTCAATTACCAATGAAGAAAATACCTCACAGACATGGCTGCGGGCCAATCTGATAGAGGAAGTTCTCCAATTGTGATTCCCTCTTCCCAGGTGACCTGAATGTGTGTCAATTTGACAAAAACTAACCATAACACCATCTGAGGTGGGGGGGTGAAGGTGTGTGGGGGTGGAGAGAATGAAAAACAGCGAGCAGGAGTGAATCTGAGTCCTCAGCAGGATGCACTACAGTAACTGACTAGTCAAAAAATTTAAAGTGTCGCATTGAGCTTGAAGAACTTGGAATGTTCTTCATGGGGAGGGGTGGTGGCACACAGCTTTAATCCCAGCACTTGGGAGGCAGAGGCAAGTGGATCTCCTTAGTTTGAGACCAGCCTGGTTTACAGAGTGAGTTCAAGGACAGCCAGGGCTACACATAGAAATCTTGTCTCAAAAAATGAAAAACAGTAACAAAAAATTAGAATGTTCTTGATAGTTTAAACATCATAAAACTTTCCATTTTCATTCTCCCTCCTAAATAAGTTTCTGTATCAGCTTTGTCATTACCTTGGGACCCTCCAGCCCTGAAGATAGCTGGGGAGGACTTTAGTAGTCACGATGAATGTATAGTTTCAATTTTATGACGTCTTTCGCCTCAAAGTACCTGACAATGTTCCACGACCCACCCAACAGCCTGGGCATTTTGACCAGTCTCAGAATCTTGGTAACAGCAATGGGAAGTACTAGCGGGAAGGTCTCAGGGAAAGTGGTCCCTGCAACAAGATGGGATGACTGAGGACCTCCTTAACTGCATGCAGTCAGTACCTGAGGTGGGATGCTGTAGGCTTTAAAAATCACATAGACCACACAACACAGAGAAATGTGCACTCGATCCTTCTATGGTATGTTGGTTGTTTTGTTTTGTTTTGTTTTTGTCAACTTGACACAAGCTAGAGTCATCTGAGAAGAGAGAACCACAAGGGAGAAAATGCCCACGGAGATTGATCAGTAGGCAAGCATACATGCTTAATTATTGATGTGGAAGGGACCAGCCCACTGTGGGCAGTGCCATCCCTGGGCAGGGGGTCCTGAGTTGTGTGAGTAAGCAGACCAAGTAAACCAGGAGGAGCAAGCCAAGGAGCATCTTTCCCCATGGTCTCTACTTCAGCTCCTTCATCCGTGATCCTGCCTTGAGTTCTTGTCTTGACTTCACCTAATGATGGACAGCAGCTGTGAGCTGAAATTAACCCTTCCAAGATGGGTTGTGTTCAGTGTTTCACCACAGCAGCAAAAAAGTAGCTAATACATATGGGTTAGCAAAAGCAGGGAGAGTGATACAAGCTTTAAGTGTGTGTGTGTGTGTGTGTGTGTGTGTGTGTGTGTGTGTGTGTGTGTGCCTTGCAAAAAGGAACAATGAAGAAAAGAGGAGAGGAAGAGGGAAAGAAAGCTGGATGCTTATAATGGCATTTCCGGAACTCAATTTCCCTTTTTGTAATTATAAATATTTTTGAAACCCTCCTTAATAAATACATAAGTGAATGACTGCTGCTCATTGATGTGAGCCAAAGTATAGTTCCAATGCTCTATAATTAGTCATACATTATTATAGTACAAAACTACAATGAGCTAATTACAGGTAATGGTGGTGGTGATGCAGAGTGCTTTGTGAGCACCCTGTGCTTACGAGCTCCTAACAGTGACAAGTAAGAACCTTTATCTTCTCTTAAACTAGATGTTAGGAAAGACAACTTGCTAAAGGCAACCACAAACTGTCTGCCATGTCATCATCAGCCACATGGAGGGCGTGGGTGGCAAGAAGGTCAGACTTGGTGCTCAGACTTCCAGGAACCTGGGGGTCTTGGAGGCGACACAGTGTAACAGTCAAGAGTACCCTTTCTGTTAGTCACTAATGGGCACAGCCAGGTCTAGCAGACATGAGCAGTCTCCTTTCTCCCCACACTCCTCCTTAATTGCACACTCACGATCTCTTGACCCCTCTGTTGAGTCAAGGCTGCAAGGGAATTGTGTGGCCTCCTGCAATTTTACTGAGATTCCATGCAGCAAACTGCACAGGCAAGGGCCTGGCTGCTTTACAGATCCGATTATGCCTGCTTCCCCGTGTTCCTGACAAAGGACAACAAATCCTTGAGTTCAGAAGGGAAGCACCTTATCAGGCTGCCCTGGGGACACTAAGTAAGATTTATTCTGGGGGACCGAGAGACACAAGGTCTGTACTCAATACGCAACATTCTATTAGTAATTCTTTCACATATCCAGAAGATAGTCATTGAAAACCACCTTGGTGCTAGGAACATTTTCGTGGGACCTCAGGCTAAAGAGATAAGCATAATGCAACCCAACCCTCCCATCTAGAGAAGAAGACATATTTAGAGAGATTTTCACGAGGCCATGTTACAAGCATCATTGGAAAGGAACACTGAATCTGAAGAAAACCGTGGGCCATGGCACCTAGCTCTCTAAACGTCTAGCTTTTCAGCATTAGGAGGGTCAGCAAGGCGAGTCATGAAGGAGGTAGCTAGTAAGGTGGGGAGGAGGTTTCTGTGGGAGGAAACAAGGACTTGAAAAGGATAGAGTCATGACGGCATGATGATGGCCAGGATGACCAGCCATGCCTTGCTCACCTTCTCAGTGTGGGAAGAAGACATTGTGCCATCACAACCCAAGAGTTTTACTCTTGATCACTTAGTCACACACAGGGAGCATAAACAAAGTAAACACAGTCCTTTACTTTGGCCTCCGGGGGCTTGTAAACTCCTCAGTAGATCAGGTGTTCAAGAAAACCTTTTTTCTCTATCCCTTGCATGCCGCCAGTTCCTGTAACTACCCAATATTTAGAGTCAACTTCCACAGCATTTTGTATCATCTTCTCCTTTGAGCTCTCGCTGTCTTCTCACAGCTTCCCCATTTCTTCGATGCATTTCAATTTCATTCCTTGAACTTCCAGGTCGGCCAGCATCTCCTCTCTCATCACAGTCTTAAATAGCTCGCCTGTTGTCTGGCCACTTTTGTTAAGAGACTGTGAGGCAAAGCCTGTACACTGACTTCAGGGTAAATATCTGAAACACATCATCAGGCCTTTCACGTGGTCTCCTCACGACACCTGCTAACAAGGTGTTTAAAAATTATCATGACAGAAGAGAGTCTGAGCTAGCAAGATGGCTCAGTGGGTAAGGACACTTGCTGTCAAGCTTGGCCATGTGACTTTGATCTTCAGAATACGTGTGGTGGAAGGAGAGAAAACCAACTGACCCGCACATGTATCACACATATGCTATGGCACACATGGGAGCCAAACACACACACACACACAGACACACACACACACACACACACACACACACACACACACACACACACAAATGTCATTTTTTAATTAAAAAGAAAATAGGTATGCCCCCCCATAGACTCACGTGTTTGAATGTTTGGCACATAGGAAGTGGCACTATTAGGAGGTGTGGCCTTGTTGGAGGAGGAGTACCTCGGTGGGGGTGGGCTTTGAGGTCTCATATGTGCTCAAGCTACACCCAGTGTGAAACACAGTCTCCTTCTTGTTGCCTGTGGATCAAGATGTAGAAGTCTCAACTCCCTCTCCAGCACCATGTCTGCCCACGTGACGTCATGCTTCTCGCCATGATAGTAATGGACTAAACCTCTGAAACTTTAAGCTAGCTCCAATTAAATTTTTTCCTTTATAAGAGTTGTTGTGGCTGGGCGGTGGTGGCACACACCTTTATTTGAAGCATTTGGGAGGCAGAGCCAGGCAGATCTCTGTGAGTTCGAGGCCAGCCTGGTCTACAGAGTGAGATCCAGGACAGGCACCAAAACTACACAGAGAAACCCTGTCTCAAAAAAAAAAAAAAAAAAAAAAAAAAAAAAAAAAAAAAAAAAAAAAAAGAGTTCCTTCACAGCAATAAGAACCCTAACTAAGACACTTAGAGAGCATTTTTAGCTTAGTGATATACAGACTGTAATTTTTAGGGGTGATAGAAAAGAAAGGAAAATATATCACATAAATAGAACCTAGACCACACAATGATTTTCCCATCGAGTTGCTGGGGGTGGGGGGTGTGGTGTGTGTGTTCAGGCAATCCCCCATTTGTCATTAAGCCCCATTTAGCTTCTGTTCTGAGGGGGATCATGTTATAGTCATCAGGTTCTGGGTGGCTCGATTTAAGAGATGAAAGTTGATAATAAGGGAACTCAATAGGAGGTGAGTATTTTATTACATTTGTTTATTTGTGAGTGAGTCTGTGTGTGCACGCCTGTGTGTGTGTGTGTGTGTGTGTGTGTGTGTGTGTATACTTGTATTTGTGTGGGCATTCAGGCCACAGTGTACATGAGGAGGTCTGAGGATAACTTGCTGGAGTCAGTTCTCTCTTTCCACTTTGTAGGTCTTGCGGATAAAACAGGTTGTTGGGCTCCATAGCAAGCGCTTGCTTTTTACTGACCAAGCCATCTCACCCACCCAGAGTTCTGGTTTTGAAGATTTTGTTAGCAGAAATACAAAAGGAAGATCTGAGACTAGCTAAGCTGGCAAAAGAAATGGAGACAAGACCAGTCAAAGAAGCAACTGTGGTCATGGAGGTGAGAATTGATGAGAGCCGGAGGATGGTGAGGATGTGATTTGGTCAAAAGCCAACAGTAGAGCCAAGAAATATTTAGAAGGAAAATAAAATATCAACTGGTAACTAAGTAGACATAGGTGGTCAGATTCCCATACTGTGTACTCCCAGAATTGCTTGTATATCCCTTAGGTATATCTCATCCTACTGGGTAAGTTTTTGATTGACATCTCCTATACAATTACATAAAGGCTGACACCATGTGCATCTTGTTCACCATTATGCCCTAGCCTACAGCTCAGTGTCTGATAGATACAGACAGAGCTTGGGAAGAGGTTAGCTCAATGGATAACAAATGAATGAATGAATGAATGAACAAATGACATGAAGAATGACTGTCACACACTGGTGGTTAGAGAAACTATCGATTAAGGGGGACATAAAGGGGAGGAGGCTGAATCCTTATTCACAGTTTGATATCCATCATGCTGCGTTTTGGGTGTCTATCAGCTCTCCAGGAAAGATGTTTTAGATCCAACTGGAGGCCAGGCGACAGTTTTATTCTGATGTGATAAATGTGGAAGTTGTCAGTGGGCAGATGTCTGTTTATAACATGGGGGTAGCTAGAAAAAAAAATACAGAATGAAACAAAGGAGACAAAGGACAAACATGTTACTTCTAACCAGAAGATGGACAGCCTTTGAGCTTTGTTGTTGTTGAAATAGAATTCACATACCATAAAACTCCCCTTTTTAATGTATAGAGTTCAGTAGTTCGGGGCATTATATTATCACAATGCTATACAACCATCACCATCCTCCACTGTAGAATAATTCCATCCTCTCTCAAAGAAAATTCCCTATCTCCCGATCTCATAGTCTGTGGCAACCATGAACCATCCTCCTGTGTCTACACATGGCAACTTAGTCACTGTTCTAGGGCAGTGAAGAGATACCATGGCCAAGGCAATTCTTATAAGAGAAAGCATTTAGTTGGGGGCTTGATTATAGTTGGAGAGGGTTAGTCCATTATCATTGTGGCAAGAAGCAGGCAGGCATGGTGCTGGAGCAGTAGCTGAGAGCTTGACATCCTGAGTCAGAGGCAACAGTCAGAGAAAGACAACGGGCCTGGGCTGGGCTTTTGAAACCTCGAAGCTCACTCCCAGTGACACACCTCCTCCAACAAGGCCACGTCTCCTAACCAACTAGGGGCTAAGCGTGCAAATACATGAGCCTATAGGGGCATTTTCACTCAAACCAACACAGATGGTCAATTCTAAATACTTTTTTAAAATAAATAATAGTAAGAGTCTGGAATTTTCCCACAATGTATTCAAGGCTCATCCAGTTGTGTGATGAATTGGTATTTCAACCAGAAAGCTGATGTCCAATCTTTCTTGTGTTCTGCCAGTCCTGAGTTCTTGGGATCAAGTGATCTTCATGCTCTACCTCTTGTGTATCTGGGAATGAATGACACATGTCACCACAGTGGGCTGATGTTTAATCTTCAGCAAATTACCTTATATTCTCATCTTTGGTTGAAAAGACTCTTCCAGACTTCAGCTATATCCCTCCAAGTCCAAATGATGGGTCCTTTCGTCAATTCATAGATTATGGAACATCCTTATGCTGAAAGGAGCCTCAGCTATAACTAAAGGTATCCCTGGTAAATCTGGCCCATGGTAGACGTTCTTCTCTTCCTCCTGGAGCCCTGGCTGTGTGCAGTGCACATATGGTTATGTCTGGTTCTACTCTGGGTGCAAAAAGTAGAAGCTATCTCAGGCTGTGTTTTTCTTCTACTGCTTGCAACACTGAGCTGACTATTATGTGGAACTTTACGTACAACCAAACAGAATCCAGAATGGCACATAACCCCAATAAATTGCTAGCCAGTTTCCAGGAATAGCATTTTTGTTCTTAAAATTTGTTTGAGCCAGGCAGTGGTGGCACATTCCTTTAATTCCCATACTTGGGAGGCAGAGGCAGGCAGATCTCCAAGTTCCAGGCCAGCCTGGTCTACAAAGTGAGTTCTGGGACAGTGAGGGCTACTCAGAGAAACCCAGTTTCAAAAAATAAAAAAAAAATGTGTTTGGATATTTTTGATCTTGAAACTTTATACTCAACTACTCTTGGAATTCCTTTTGTGTTTTCTGAGAGTTGGTGCTGTTTTCTCCCATTTGAGACTCATGTCCAGCCAGAATGCTTTCATCCAGCTGTGGGACCAGTACACTGCCTGTGGCTGGTATTGATTCTCAGTCACTGGTACCCTTCCTTATCAGTTACCAGATGTTCTCAGTGGTACTCTGT
Source organism: Peromyscus attwateri (assembly GCA_902168425.1). NCBI lineage: Eukaryota > Metazoa > Chordata > Mammalia > Rodentia > Cricetidae > Peromyscus > Peromyscus attwateri. Next base: position 7,545 of record CABHPP010146283.1, read on the forward strand.
TGCTGCCATCAACACAGGATCTCAACAGCATTCCACCCCCTCCAGTATGACAACATTACTTTTTCTAATTTAAATTATCCTAGGACACCAGACCTAGGCTATCTTCTACCTTAGTGGAGATTTGGGTTTAGCTCCTCCTTATGCTCTGTTTCTAATAAATATCTTTTTAACTTTAGCCAACTGAAGTGAAGTGAATCTCCCCCCCCCCCTTCTCTCTCTCTCTCTCTCTCTCTCTCTCTCTCTCTCTCTCTCTCTCTCTCTCTAGCTTTTTTGAGACAAGGTTTCTCTGGCTGTCCTGGAACTCATTTTGTAGACCAGGCTGGCCTAGAACTCAAAGATCTGCCTACCACTGCTTCCCGAGTGGTGGGATTAAAGGCATGTACCACCACTGCCTAACACCAGAATGTTATTAATATAACATAAATATATTTTAAAAGTAGACTTCTAAAAGACATTTGAAATCACATCATTATTTGATGGGAAGATTTTGAGGCTCAGAAGTTAAAGATTCTGTGTGGTGCCACAGATGTGTTCGAGTGGAGACTGGGGTCTCATTTCCACCACAGAGGCCATTCCTTCATCCACTTCATCACCATTATCCCCTTCATCACCTTCAAGGATTGTCTCCAGCTCACAAACCTGAACTGTGCAAACGTGGAAGATGCTCACGTTATTGAATCACAGAAGAAACACGATTTGGTGCTTTTACTATTTGCACTAATTGTTCTGACTTGTAAGAGTATCTGTGTGTGGTTACACTGAATCAATCCTTGCTGAGTAGCTGGAAGCCTTTGACTGGCTGACAAGCAGAGATTGGAAGCACATTGTGGTATGGTGGTTTAATCCAGTAATTATTAAATAACAAAACGTTCAGCTGGCTCGGACCCACTGGGAGGGTTGTACACTCTGCTCTGCTTCTCTCAAGCTTTCGGAGCATCTTCACATGGCGACCACACCTTGTTATGACGTTTCCAGCTTCTGTCTTCTCATTTAGTTACAGTGTCTGATGCCCCTTTCTTCATCCCTTCTCTTCCTCTAAACTTGGCAAAGAAAGCAGGGAAATGTAGACTGTCCTGATTGATTGAGACTGTCCTGTGTCGAAGGTTGGAAAATGGTTCTTTTATTGACTGAGTCCCAGCCAGGCTGCTGGTACCATATATTCATACCTACTGTCTAGGTCGATGCTTGAGCATTCCAGGGGAAGCAGGTCAGTGATATGGAAGATGCTCCCCCTGCTTGCCCAGTCAGACTCTCTCTCACCCAAGGACCAGTCTAAAAGTCCAAGCAAGATAAACTCCATCTTGCCAAGGCAAGGACTCTCTATTCTGACCTCACCTGAATCATGATTTTCAATGTACCTGTGTCTACATCTTTTAAATCTTATAAGTTTCAAATTATATATACAAAATACACCACTGACTTACTTCTTTGCTCTGAAATGTATGGCTACAGTTCATTAAATAGTCTTCATTTGTCATTAATTTTAGCCAAATGACTGCTTTCTCTCGGAAGCTGTATACTTCTTGAAAAAAAATGCAATTAATTTTTTGTTTACTTCCCAGAATGCTTCTGGGATAAGGGCATTTAAAAATCCATTAAAATCGTGTGCATAATGACTACATAATCATACTTTAATTTAGCAAAACTCGATTAATGTCCTTATGGAGTACATATCTGCCTGTCTCCTTTTCACTCAGGATCTTTCTCTCCTTTACCTAATTGTGATGACAATCTTGTCCCTGGCTGATGGGAAAGGAATAGACAGAGTCTCTTACCCCTGCTGCCCAGAGGATGAGATGTCACTCAAAACAGACCATTTGCTGTTTCCCCCACTGTGGTAGTACCCATTTTTCTTGGGATCATCCTTTTAGCAAGGATCATGTAAACCCAGTGTGCCATCTGCTTCCAGATCACATTTGGAAGATATCGTCTGAGGTTGAAACGATGAACCAAGTTATAGCCCATGCAACTTAAGTAAAGGTCTGCTGACGGTGGCTTTGGAAATTTGTCCTTAATAAAAGAGACAATCGCCCGGCGGTGGTGGCGCACGCCTTTAATCCCAGCACTCGGGAGGCAGAGCCAGGCGGATCTCTGTGAGTTTGAGGCCAGCCTGGTCTACGGAGCGAGATCCAGGAAAGGTGCAAAGCTACACAGAGAAACCCTGTCTCGGAAAAGAGAGAGAGAGAGAGAGAGAGAGAGAGAGAGAGAGAGAATCATGGTCCCTTCGACTTTTAGACCCTCTGCCTTGAATGCAAATATTACCGGTAGAGTTAAAGCTGATGTATGAACGAGATTGGCTTGCCCAATCAACCTTTGTTGTGGGATAATCTTTTTGTACACTATGAAGATGTGTCTCTGCCAAGGCACCTTCTGGTTGGTTTAGTAAAGAACTAAAGAGCCAATAGCTAAGCAGGAGAGGATAGGTGGGACTTCTAGGCAGAGGTAGGAACTCTGAGAAGAAATTGGAGAGGCAGAGACTCACCAGCCAGACATGGAGGAAGTGGGACACACAGTACTGAGGAGAGTTAATGAGCTACATGGCATAATGCAGATTAATAAAAATAGGTTAATTTAAATTATAAGAGGTAGTTGGCCAAGCTTTCATACTTAATAAGAAGTCTCTGTGTCATTATTTGGGCACTGACGATCCAAAGAAAGCTCAGTTACAAACCTTTACCCCTAAGGGTAGAGAAGTTGAATCCCTTGAAGCACACTGATACCCAATGTCATTGTCCCTCAGTATCAAGGAGGATTGGTCCAAGGATTATTCCCTACCTTCCCTAAATCATGGATACCAAAAGTCAGGTATTTAACTTCCTGATATAAAATAGCATAACATTTGCACATAGCCCATATCTTCCTGAATATATTATATCACATCTAGACTACTTAAAATACCCCAACCCATATTAAAGCTATGAAATATTATTAGTTATGTTATATTGTTTGGGTGGCAATTACAAAATGGAAACCTATACATATTCAGTTCAGTGATGGTTATACTTTGTTGTCAATGACACACTGGGGAAGAGGGAATCAACCCAACAATTGCCTCCATCACATTAGTTTATAGGCATATCTATGGGGCATTTTCGTGATTGCTAATTGATGGAGGAGGGCATAGATCATTGTGGATGGTGCTACCCCTGGGCAAATGAGCCCAGGTTGTATAAGGAAGCTGGTTGAACAGTAAATAAGCAGCATTTCTCCATAGTCTCGACTTCAGTTCCTGCCTTTACATTCCTGCTTGAAGTCTTGCTCTGACTTCCATTGGTGATGGACTGTAGCTAGAGTTTTCCTGCCTGGCCCACGGTCAGGACAAATCTCTCTCACCTGCCAGTCCCACAGCCGCTCAGACCCAACCAAGTAAACACAGAGACTTATATTGCTTATAAACTGTATGGCCGTGGCAGGCTTCTTGCTAACTGTTCTTATATCTTAAATTAATCCATTTCTATAAATCTATACCTTGCCACATGGCTTGTGGCTTACCGGCATCTTTACATGCTGCTTGTCCTGGCGGTTGCTGGCTGGCAGGCAGTCAGTGACTCCTTCTGCCTTCCTGCTCTTTTAATTCTCTCTGTTAGTCCCGCCTACTTCCTGCCTAGCCACTGGCCAATCAGTGCTTTATTAGCAACACATTTGCCATACAGAACAGGCCACAGCAATGGACTATGACGTGGAAGTGTAAGCCAAATAAACCCTTTCTCTCCATCAAGTTGCTTGGGTCATGGTGTTTATCACAACGATGGAAAGTGAGCTATAGAACTACTATACTGTTTGGGTGGTAACTACAAAATGGAAATCAGTTCATATTCAGTAGAGCCAGTCACCCCAGGTGTAACTAGACAGTACAGGAATAGTAAGCCAGACAAATAATAAGTGCTGGAGGGAAAGATGAGATCTGAAGTGGCAAGAGGCTACAAAGGTTATGTCAATATGTCACTTCATGCATGTGGTACACGGTCTAGTGCTCAGTATGTAGCAAATGCAAATTCTTCTTTTGAAACTCTCTGAGACTTGGGGTTTGGAGGTATTTTCTCAGTCTGTGGTTGGTTGGATCTGTAGATGTTGAACACATAGATACAGAGGGTTTGACTCTATCTGAAACACGTGAGTGTTCTAGCAGGGCACAGGGGGAAGTGGTCAGCACACACGTAGTTAACATCTGCTCTATGGCGCAAACAGGGCAATGCAACACGGCTGCATAAACAGTTGCCTAAGTGTTTCCAGTACCATAGTTGCAGAAGGTCAGGAGTACGGACATATTTTAACTGGCTTCTTGGCAAGACTATAATCAAGTTGGCCAATACTGTTTTCCATCTGGAGGCTCAGCAGGAACTGAGTCTGCTAAGTTCCTAGTTTGCTAAGGTTGCTAGCAGAATTTATTTCCTTAAAGTTGTGGGACCGAGTCTTTGGCTTGTGGCTAGTTATTGGCTGGAAGTTGCCTTCAATAGAGATTACCCATGGTCCTTTGCCAGATGGTCTTCCTGGCATGGCTACTTATATCATCAAACATGCAGGGAAAGCCCCTAGTGCAGTGGTTCTCTGCCTTCCTCACCCTGTGACCCTTTCATACAGTCCCTCATGTTGTTGTGAACCCCCCCAGTATTAAATTATTTTGTTGCTATGATATGAGATCCCCAAAGAGGTCATGACCCACAGGTTGAGAACCAGTGCTCAAGACTCTGCCTAGAGCAAATGTGCCAGCAAGATGCATATTATTAAGATGATGTAATTATGGAAACTGCAGTCCACCATCTTTGCGGTCATTTACTGTATAGCTTCTCCATCTGCTTATGGAGAAGGATTATATAGACATGAGAATGAGGAACTTAGACTCCTTGGGAGGAAGGGAGGAGCATCTAGCCAGGTGTGGGTCATATAGTAAGCTCAGATAGAAGAAGAAGGAAAATGCAAAACTTTTCTGGGGAATTAAAAAAAAACAGCTCTTTGGTTCAAATAAAAATGGGAGACACCCTAGAAATAGAATTTCTGTGACTTGGCAACAACGGAGGATCATGCAGGGAAGGGAAGAAATGGAGATGAGTCAGGCTTTGAAGCCAGTGACTGGAAAGATGACAACCTTGCTCCCGTATCTGGGAACTTTGGCAGAGGGATGGAGGAGGAAGGAAGGTGGGGTTTCTTCTGAGATCCGCGGTATCTACATGGAGTCACCTCCTTGGAGTTTAGAACAGAAGGCTGAGACACGACTTTCTGTGTCAGGATGACGTCTACCTAGAAACTGCATGGACAGGAGTGGGTCCCACATTTGTGAGCACAGCAGTAGGTGACCTCTACTACACGATCCTCTGTTTGCATGCCTTTCAGATTGCCACTGAAGCCCCTTGAACTGGCAAGTCCTTTCCTGATTGAACTCTTGCTTACTCCTGTAGTCTTGCAGAACCTCCCTAGTGCTCTGTCATAGTAGGGAGATGATTCCCCAAGTTGCTGCAACTTCTGTTTTCCCCAATTCTTTACTCACCATTTTCCAACTGCAAGAAATGCTCTCCATCCCACTTTTCATCTTTCCCTAGCTGTGTATCTTTGATTTCCATATAGAACGCGCGCGCGCGCGCACACACACACACACACACACACACACCCTTCTTCAAATGGCCCCACCACTCCAAATTTCTTCTCTCTGCATGCAGTTTAATAGTCCTGTGTTGCCCTTTCTTATTTTTCTCTTACTAAATCATCAGCTTGTCAAAGGCAGGTGCTAGGCCGGGCCCACCTTACAGCTCCTGTTTAACATCGTCTTCAGCACACAGTAGACACTCAATAAACACCCTCTGCACGGACAAGCAAGTGCACATTTCTGCTTCAGTTAAAGCTTCTTTGCTGGGAAATGCCACACCACATATGGCTGGATGGAGGGACTCAAAGGATGTCACCAGATGCCATGCTTTCTTTTCCCACCCCTGGCTCCACTTCCTCCGTTTAGCTCCATTCATGAGCTGTGTGGGCTCAGCGTAGCAAGGTGGCCACAGGGACTTCTTTTATCTTAGCGAGTACAGACAACAAGGCAATGCTTCCTTTACTCCCAGACATCGCAGCAGGGGTTTCATGGAGTTTTAGTGACACTGAGGAGTCCTGTGCCTGTTTCATAACCAATTACTATTTGTCTAGAAAAATGGAAGTCTGTGATTGGCCGGGCATGAGTCATATCTCAGCTCTACTCTGTAGAATCAACTGAGACTGGCAATGAAGAATGGAGTGGGTGGTGGCAAAGAGTAGTTTCTGCAAAGAGAAAATTCTAGATTTCCCATAGATGTTGGTGAGGGGATCCTGAGTGACACCAAAATAAATAAATAAATAAATAAATAAATAAATAGATAGATAGATAGATAGATAAATAGATAGATAGATAAATAAATAAATCAGATTTTCCAGTTTTTCTTTTCTTTTCTTTTTTAAAGACTGTATAACCCTGGCTGTCCTGGAACTTGCTCTGTAGACCAGGCTGGCCTCGAACTCACAGAGAGTATAATTAAAGGCATGCAACATCAGAACCAGCTAAAAGAGGATTTTTTTCCCTCCCCTTGGTTTTTCAAGACAGAATTTCTCTGTGTAGCCCTGGCTGTCCTGGAACTTGCTCTATAGACCAGATTGGCCTTGAACTCATAGAGAGCCACCTGCCTCTGCCTCTGGAGTGCTGGGATTCAAGGCATGTGCTATCACCACCCAGCCAAACTCAATACTTTAATTCATGCTTCATGTCTATGGTGTTCAGTATAGGATAGATAGAGAGTGAATGTATACACTCATTGAGTTGAACTGAATATAAACAATCTCTACATTTGAGCACAGGAGCTGGGGGCACAGCTCCATGGGGAAAGCACTTACCACACAAATTACGGACTGGAATTCACCAGTACCCATGTAAGAGCTGAACATGCCTGGACCACCTGTAATTCCAGTGCCAGAGGCAGAGACAGAATCCTGGAGTTGGCTAGCTAGCCAAATTAGCCAAAGTGGTGAGTTCCAGGCTCAGACAGAGACTTTGCCTCAATACATCAGGTAGAGAGCAATTGAGGAAAAGCCAACATCAGCTGTGGGCCACCACAGCCCAGGGTGCATTGACAACTGTACACCAATACACATACAAACATAATACTTACACACACACACACACACACACACACACACACACACACACACACCCCTGAGTACAACCTATGCAAAAGGCAGCTACAATATCAGTATAATTTGGTGGTTTGCAAGGGCTCTGAGAGGGTTTTGTGGGAAGACAGAATAAGTCAATACAATGTGTGCACGTCATCTATTCTGCAGAATGCCGTGGCAAGTCAAATTGTTCCTATCATTTTCTATGGTAGGAATTCACATCCTCCTTCATCAAAACACCTGGGCTTGGCCTTCGACAATCAGGTTGAGGGTTTGTAATAGTAGGCCTGTCAGGGGAAATTATACCTTGTGAGGTCAGAGGACTTAATAAGCCTTCCCTGGGCCTGTACCAAGACCGCCCCTCTGAGAAGACTTACTCAGCCAAGAAGACTCCATCAGGTGGCAGAGCTGGTCATACTGCCTCTTCTTACACACCCCTCTCTGCCCACCCCCTGTGTATCCCCAATATCAGGCGAGTGACGAAAGCATGGGCCTGCTAAGGGGAGCCACCAGCCGAAGAAGACAGCTTGATCTTCAACTCAGGCTTTAAATACTCACATCTTAGAATGAGGTAATGGGGATATGGACAATTGATGATTAGAATACTAATTGAAAGGATTAAATAATCTGCAGGGGGAAACAAACCCCAAAACAATCCACCTACTTTCCTTGGGAATATGTAGCCCATCAGAGGACTAAAGATAAAGTAAATGGAAGGGCGTGGGTTGGGGTAAGGAACTCTTGCAGTGAATCTTCTTCGACTCTCAGTAGGTACTGTCATCCATGTGTTCCTGTGGGGATAAATAAAAAGGGGAGGAGCTGAAGGGAATGGAGATTAATTCTACCTCTGTGGCAATGAGGGGCCCAGGGCAGGACTGAGCTAGGTAGGGAAAAAAATAGGCAGTTGGTTCCCAAATTCATTGTTTTGGTTTATTGATTGGCACAGTTTGTCCATTTTTCCTTCGAACATTCAGGGCTCCACAGGCAAGAAGAAGAGGGGAGTTTGTGATTGAAATCAGACATCCTGAAGATTTTGATAAACGAATCTTTTACTTCATTTCAAGCAGTCAAAGGTCTGTTCCCTTCAGCTCTCCTATGCAAATACCCAGCTCCACCACCACCGGACAACCCCACCAGGTTTAAATTCGACAAGTTTAAATTCGACAACTGTCCTTTGTGGCAAGAGAGAAAACGGCACCAGATGTTTGTAGTTTCTCTTCATCTCCCCCTTCTTCCCGCTGGCCCTTGACCTCCACACCAACTCCCACAGCACAGCCCAATCATTAAGGCACTCAGGGAGTGATTTAAGGTGTGACCTCCCCCACGGCTTGTTTTCATCCTAACAATAGGCTTTGTAGTTTGCTTTCCCAAACATCCTCCCCTTTGGCTGGAATCCCTGCGAGGAAAGCAGTAATGGGTAGTATCTCCCCCAAGGTGTTTTTAACCTCTTATCAAACTCACCGCGTACTTTTTACTTGCTGGTCTCTGTGCTAAATGCCGCATACACACTTCAGTGAAACATCACAGCCATTCTGTGAGATTAAAAAAACATTACAGCTGCTTTCCAGAGAAGAAAGATTCCTGTGTGCAACTTGCCCAAGGTCACTAGCTGTTAACGTAAAGAGGAAGGCGTGGGGTGGGCCAAATACAAACCTTGTCCGTCCTGCGTCGTTCTTCCTGTACAGAAGGCAGCCGTATCTCAGGATGCCCATTTCCCAGGCATCTGTCTCCCTTTTACTACTTCACAGAACTCACAAAACGTGCAGCTGGAGGGAGAGATACTTTTAATCAATCGAAATCCTACATTGGGATGAGACCGTCATGTTGCATATCAGGTACAGTAAAAAGCAACAGAACCATCTGATTTGTGCCTCCTAAATTACGTTGTCGGCATCCGATTCTTCAGTCAAGTCCAAGTAGAGTGGGAGAAACTCCCAAGCCTCCTGGAATGAAGCTCCGCCTCTACTAAACCTTTGGCGCATTCGAGGCTGCCTGTGACGTCCTGGCTACGTTTTTATTTCTCCATCGTGTCTGTCTTGGACTCTCTGCAGTGTTTCATGGCTGACCATGGATTGAAAGCCCCCCTTGCCTGGGTTTCATCAGTCTCTCTTGGTTTTGCTGACGCTCAAGCTCCTTTCAAAGACTTTCGTTTCTCTAACTATACTGATCATGTGTCAAATGTTAAGAATGGGTTTGCACAGATAGAGATAAGGCCAGGTATATCACCGGCTTTTGGGGTCAGGGAGAAAAAGAATAGACTCCAGACTGAGTTCCTGGACAAAGCTCCGACCTAACTCATCAATGGAGTAGCTGCTTTAACCATATTTAAGAAGTACCTTCTGGTGAGGACACTCCCTCCAAACTACCAATCAAGACCTGAAATGGTGTTGCACACCAGCCCAGAGGTTTCTTGCCCTTATAGTCTTCTCTCTCCCCACTTATTCAACCCTGAAATGGGAGCCAAATGTGAGTGTCTAATTGCCAGACCCTAAGTCAGACCCTTGGCCATCTGGCTACAAGTCTACCTGAGCTTTTCAGTGTGTTACAGGTTCCCTAACAAAGAGAATGGAGTCTACATTGAGCCATACGGTTCCTGACATTTTGATGTTCCTGACATTGCATTCTGAGCCTTTCCCTTTGGTGATATTATCTCAGGACAACTCCTGGTTTCAAACAGCACCTGGGCTGTTACCAACCAGATTCCCTGCCTGAGCTCTGGACTTGAATGTCCAGTCAGCTTCTGTTGTCTCACTCACCAAAAGACCATGAAAGGAAGGATGGCCCAGGACACCCCAAGATCAAGTTCTCAGCACAAAAGAGATTCATCTGCTCCAGAGAGACAAAGGGCAGAGATGGGAGACAAAGACAGAAGATAGGGAATAAGTGAGAAAGGAAAAGGAACAAGGGATGGGGGAAGGGATATTTGCCCCTGGAGGGACAAAGGACTGTGTCTTGATAGAGAGGAGTCAGACATAATCCACAGGCAAATGGCAGTTTATAACGGGAAAAGAGGAAACCCTGTGTTAGGGTGAGGTGGTTAGTTTTAAATGGACAGGTTAGTTAGGGTAGCTGCTTTGATTGCTGGACTTTAGTACTTGGATAGCTGGGCTAGGTGATGAGTCTCAGCAATGAGTCAGTGGCCAAATATGGGACTAGACCTTGGCGGCTAGCTTTAGGAATGTAATGTAACGAAGGAAAGAAAGGTAAGAGGCAAAACCTGTCGACACCATGTTTGCCATGCTCGGGCCTGGGTTTGCCATGGTTGGGCCTGTGTTTGCCATGCTCAGGCCTGGGTTTGCCATGCTCAGGCCTGCTAGAGCCCTTCAGGTCATCCTCTCCTGCTCTGTTTTCTGTGTTGGCGGACTGCGCAGTACCTACCCAGTAATTGATATCTGACACTGGGAATTTTCCTTATCCTCATATGTACCATACAGATGGTTGTTCTATGTAGCTTCTATGTATTTTCATTTTTTCCTGTGATTAGATGGGGTTATGTGACTGCTAGGTGCTGGCCAGTAGAGTGTACACATAATTACACGAATAAAGTCTGAGTGAAATTCATGAAAACACCCTATCTAACCATCCATGCTCTTTCCTCATCTGCCAGCTACATGGAAAGAATGTAGGACTTCAGAAAAGAACAGAGCCATAGATGCAAGCAGCCTGGGTCCCCGAATAACCTAGAGGAGCTTTGTAGCCTTCATAACTGACCAGCATTGTACTATGATATAGTGGTAGGGCGGTTATGAGAGTGTCACTCAGGTCTTCGAGGGAGAGCAAGCTTGACTACTGCAGCAGTTGCGACCCCCACTTCATCTATCAGTGTATCTGTTCCAAGGTTGTGCTTCCCCTGGACTCTCCGAACAATGAGTGGCTGAGTGCTGAGGACTCTAATTCGACCTGTTCTTTCTCGTAAAGCACAGGACTCTTCCGGGCCATGCCTTGACTCAGAATTGGTTTTCTGTTGGTCTAGATGAACGTTGCTTGTCTGCTGACGGCCAGAATGCCTCCTCTTCATGTCTGCTTCCTTGACTCTCTTTGTCACAAATGTCAGACTCAACATCTTGAAAGTTCCTTTGCTGTGGCTTCCTTTTCTTTTTTGTTCACAGGATGACAAGATCCTTCAACAGATCTCTTGCATGCCTAATCTTATGTGGAAACGTTTCTCACAGGGCCTGAGCCAATACAGGTAGAGAAGCCAACCTTTGCTGTCCTATACAACACAATGTGGGGTCATATTCTCTACAGTAAACACACTCCGGAGACTTATAAAAATTACTCTTTCCCTCTTACAACTGTGTTGGTCTTGGCACTCTAAGTTTATCAGCCCATCTTCCTGTGTCAACCTTCTGTATCTAGTCTTGGCAAGCAACTTAACTGAGAACCCACCTCCATACCCTCTTCACAGTGACCTTTGAACATCTAACCACCACCTTAACATCTGTGCAGGTCACTGAACACATGGTCCTGAAACGTCTCATAACAATCTAGAGAGAAAATGACTATATTTACTTTATATAAAGAGAGCTAAGATTCTCAGGGGTTGAATACCTGTCTCCAACATTACATGTCTGGGAATAAAATTAAGAATTAAACTTGGATCTTTTTGTTACCCAAACTTGCAGGATGTGGGAGTTGAACAAGCAAGGAAGATTGACTTGCTAGACATGCAAAATAAACGGCAATTCTACAAAGTATAATAAAGCTTCTTTCCTGGGGCTGGAGAGATGATGGCGCAGCAGTTAAGAGCACTGGCTGCTCTCACAGAGGACTTGGATTTGATTCCCAGCATCCACATGACAGCTCAAAACCATCTGTAACTCCAGATCAAGGAAATCTGATGTCTTCTTCTGACCTCAGAGGAATACATGTGCTGCACAGACATACACACAGAAAATATCCATACACACACACACACACACACACACACACACACACACACACACACACACA
>CABHPP010146283.1:28977-40462 GCA_902168425.1 Peromyscus attwateri
AAAAAAAAAAAAAAAAAGATGTGAGAACTTAGCTCGCAGCTCCAGCCACCATGCCTGCCTGTTGCCGGGCCTGTCCACTTTGATGGTGATGGACTTTTATCCTTCTGGAATCACAAGCCCAAATAAACCCTTCCTTCTGTAAGTTCCCTGGTCATGGTGTTTTATCACAATACAAAAGCAACCGAGACAACAGGTCAGGATTTATTTCATGCCTTTTTTCCAAAAAAAAAAGTCGGAAGTGAGACCAAGGGCAGATCCTGGCCAGAGCAATTCAAGTGCCCCTTATGACCTACTGTGTCACTCGGTACCTGAAATTCTACACCTTGCTTCCGCCCTCCACCTGGAGCTGAAAATCTTCAGCTTTCTAGGTTGTCCAGGGCATGGTATTGGGTGACAGAAGGAAGCTATGGGTATGGGATGCATATATTTGGTTGGAAGAACTTTTGACTGGTCTGAGGTGAGGAGACATTCTGAATCAAAAACATATTCTGTCTCCAAAACAAATGAAGGGAAATATACTAGTTAACATCAATATCTATCTTAGCCACTGTTCTATTTCTGTGAAGAAACACCATGGCCAAGGCACTCTTAGAAAGCATTAAATTGGGAGCATGCTTACAGGTGCAGAGCCCATTATTATCACTGCAGGGAGCATGGTGGCTCACAGGCTCTGGAACAGAGGCTGAGAGCTGATCCACAGGCAGAGAGAGAGAGAGAGAAGGTGATCCATAGGCAGGGGGAGGGGGAGAGAGAGACAGAGAGAAGAGAGAGACAGACACAGAGAGAGACAGAGAGAGAGAGACAGAGAGAGAGAGACAAAGAGAGAGAGAGAGACAGAGACAGAGACAGAGAGAGACAGAGACAGAGACAGAGAGAGACTGAGCCTGTCATGGGCTTTTGAAACCTCAAAGGCCACCCTCCTTGATACACACTTCCTCCAACAAGGCCACACCTCCTAACCCTTCTAATCCTATCAAAGAGTTACACTCTCTGGTAGTGACTAGTCATTCAAATATATGAACCTATGGAGCCGTTCTTATTCAAACTACCACAATATCTGATGAGATTAGCAGACATTTTGTAGATAATAGTCGTTTTAACCTGCATAGATTGTTGAGTTTTCTTTAATTTGCCAACAAACAATATGAAGAAAGTAAGCTAAGTTCTGGGAATATAAAGGTGACTATCAGTGCCTTTTCCACAGGGATGGTCATACTCTAATGATGAAGAGAGCCACGAACCAGACTAGAACTGAAACGTAATTAGAAGACCTGACCATAACCAATAATGGCTTGTGAATCATTAGAACTTTTTTTTTTTTTTCTTTTTCCGAGACAGGGTTTCTCTGTGTAGCTTTGGAGCCTTTCCTGGATCTTGCTCTATAGACCAGGCTGGCCTTGAACTCACAGATATCCGCCTGCCTCTGCCTCCCGAGTGCTGGGATTAAAGGCGTGTGCCACCACCGCCCGGCGTGTTTTAGAACTTTAGTGTTTGAAAATACCTTGTACTCAATTGAAGCAAAACTAAAAATCAATTAGAGGCTTAAAAATGAGAAAAGATAGGCTCAGCAGTCAAGGGTGTCTCCTTTTGCAAGGGACCAGGGTTCAGTTCCCAGCACCAACACTGTTGCTTAAAACCATCCCTAATTCCAATTCCAGGGGTTCCAACATCCTCTTCTGGCTTCTTCTGGCACCAGGGATGCGTGTATATACATACAGGCTAAACACTCACACACAAAATAAAGTAATAAATCTTTACCAAAATAGTTAGAGAAGAGGCAGGAAGGCATGGTAACTCATGTCTGTAATCCTAGCATTCTGGAGGCTGAGGCAGGAGGATTGTGAGTTTCAAGTCAGCCTAGAATACAGCCCAGGCTATATAGCAAATCTTTGATTCAAATGGTGCACATTCGTGATCTCAGCACCCAGGAGGCTGAAGAGGAGGATTATATCAAGTATCATTTAAAATGAATACATAATTTATATACATATGATGAATCACAAATGCAAAACTAATGTCCCACTTAGGAAAATAGTAAAAATATAATATACCTAGGAATGAAATTAAGAAAAGATACATAATACTTTGCTAAAGAAAAGTTGAGAACACCAGTGAGCAACAAAAAAGATAATTTGCACAAAATTAATTTGGGCAAATGGAAAGGCAAAGATATTCTTTGAGAGCATGATGATTCTGAGTAAATTAACCTATGCATTTAATTCAATCATTTCTTCCAAATATTACCAGAAAGTGAACCTAGAGCTTATGCAAAAAACTAAATAAGAATGACCAGAAAAACTTTAAAGTAAACAACAAAGGCTTAGCAGTAGAATATATTAAAATATATTATAAGACTACAGGGGTCTAGGGATGTAGCTCAGCTGGTAAACGGCTTGTTTTTTAGCATGCATGAAGCCCTGTGTGCGAACCTTAGTATCTTATAAACTGGCTGGCCATAGTGCTATACACCTGTAATCCGAGCACTCAGGATGTGGAGGCAGGAGCATCAAAAGTTCTAAATCATCTGTACATGGTGAGTTTGAGGCCAACATGGGATACATGAGACCCTGTCTCATACAAAAGGAGGTGTGGGGGAAGTGAGATATTAGTATACCAGGGGATGCTTTTATACCACCATCTCACTGTGTAAAGGAAAATTAAGGGTTTTTTCATTGTCATTGTTTGTTTGTTTGTTTGTTTGTTTGTTTATTTATTTAGTGATACTGGGAATTGAATTCATGGCCTTATATATCATAGATAAGAACTTTACCTCTGGGCATACCCCCATCCCTAAAGCTACAATTTTTAGCTCAATGCTATATATTAATGGCAGAGTAATGAATTAGTCATTCGATAGAGCATTCTAGGTTTGGACCCAAGTACATATGGATTTTTGCATATAATAGCAGCAACAGAGGGATGCAGTCATCTAAATACAGTTAGGACAGTGGTGAGCTGCCTACATCCTACCAAGGCAAAGGCTCTCACCGTCTGCCACCAGCAATGTTGTTGGCCATAAACTCCTGACTTAGCCCCATCTGAGGAATGGCTGTCCGCCAAAGAGAGATGAGTCACCCCAAATTAACACTTAGGGCAGTTCACATCCAGTGACTAGCTGATGCCAGGGTACACCTGCCCGTGCCCTCTCCTACCATTGAAGAAAAACTCTAAAGAGCTATTCTTGGTCCAGAGTTCATAGCACTGGGCAAAGCTTTGCTGCCAGTTCATCTCAGTCCACCTTTGTCAAGGTGTGGATCCATCCTGTGGTCACATCTCCATCTCAGAACCTGTCAGGAAACCTGACCTTGAAAGTACCTTCCTTCTTTTGATGGGTCCCTTGTATTCTACTAGAATACATTTAAATTTGAAATGCTCTTTTAAAAAGGCAGGTGGTGGTGGTGCACACCTTAAATCCCAGCACTTGGGAGGCAGAGGCAGGAAGACCTGTGAGTTCGAGGCCAGCTTGGTTCAGGATGGCTAGGAGTACACAGAGAAACCCTGTCTCAAAAACAAAAACAAAAACAAAACAAAGAGAGAAAGAGAGAGAGAGAAAGAGAGAGAGAGAGAGAGAGAGAGAGAGAGAGAGAGAGAGAGAGAGAAGAAAACAGAAAAAAGAAAGAAAAACGGAAACAAAAGAAACAAACAAACAAATTGAAACACTTCAAATCCCACATCCACAAAGCTCTAATCCCCCACTCTTCCTCTCCCTTCAGGTCTGACAACCACCATTTGACTTTCTGCCTATGGTTTTAATGATCTAGTGTGAGAGCCAAAGTTACCTTTTAAGTTTTAATGACTATGCCTAAGAGATCCTTGAAACAAAAATTCCTCTGATCTGCAAGCCCCTTGCCCAAGGACAAATAGTTCCTGAAATGCTGGAGGCTGTTGTTTATGGGAGATGACAAGTCACATGTTTTCACTCCCCTAAACAAGTTTGTTTGACCCATCTGCACGGGATGTGCTTGATCACATGTCGGGGGAGGTTCACAGGCTGGAGGTGCGTCAGGATGTATGTTTGCCTCTGATTGGACTGGATGGGAAATGCGATGAATTATGGGTTTTCCTTCTTAAGCCACTGCACACTGTGATTCTGGGCCTTTTCCCAGGAACCTGGGTATGGACCTGGCCAGAGCCCATTTACCTGGCCAGTATTTAATTAAAGCTTGCTTCAAATTTGGCTTTAAACTGTGGTAGTGGTCTTATTCTCAGGCAGTGGGATTAACACTAGGTGCCTCTGGAAGAGTGACCACGAAGTATTTGTCTTATTGTGACTGGCACAAAATTCAAAATTTGAAATTTTATTGTAGTGGACCAGAACTTCAAATGTAAACACTTAAACGTTAAAACTACATTCAACTTTACTCATAATAAGAGAAAGGAAATTCAAGGCATATTGGAATGGTACTTTTCACCTATTGGCTTAAATTTTTTTTTTTGAATTTGGTTTTCAAAGACCAGTGAGGGTTTGAGAAAGCATCTGTATATCTCTACCTCATAGAAGAAAAATATTGACCTTATCTATCTAAATTACAGATGCTGTAATTTTGTAATACAAAAAAGCATATGTCTTTGATCCCCAAAAATTCTATTCCCAGGAATTTATTCAGTAGATGCACTGTACTTTCAACATATTATAAGATTATTCATTGCGATGATAGTTCTTATAATGATAAAAATTTTGAAACAACCTGATAGTCTCTCAACAGAGACATCTTCAAACCTTTTTAAAATGGAAAACTACTCTGTAGTGAGGAAATGCAGGTCAGAGGGTTTGTGGGGAGTTCTACCTTCTTTGGGTGGTGCTGAGTCTCTCGAGAAGTTTCAGGTAGTAGTTGAGTCAATTGGTGAAGTTAGAGATCTGAAAACTGGCTGGTGAGAGGGCATAGGTGGCGTTTGCCTCAAGACCTGAGTTTGAAGCCACGTGGTGAGGGGAGAGAACCGATTCTGGCAAGTTGTCCTCTGACTTCTGCATTTGTTTTATGGCACACATACTCCCCGCCCCTCAAATAATAAATAAATAAATAAACAAACAAATAGATAAATGCGATATTTTAAAAGACATATAAATAGCCAAGAGTATGAAGGAATGTTCAACATCAGTAATCATCAATCAGAAAACTGCAAGTTAAAACGACAATGAGTTATCACCTGTCGATGAATCTCAAAACCATTGTGCTCAGTGACAGACGTCAGACGCGTGACACCTCATAGTCAATGAATCCCTTCACATGAATTGCTTCGCTGGCCAAGCTACTGAGACGGCACCAGGCTAGTGTCCCCTGTGCTGAAGGACGGGAGGATGGGGAGAGAACAGCACATGTGCATGAGAGCTCTTGTAGAAGGGATGTAGATATTTCTCAGAGCAGTTTCCAGCTGATGGCTGCACAATCTGACCCACTTACTAACCATTGAACTGAACACTAATAGGTAATTATACGACATGCAAAAGGCCTCAAGAAACCTGTCTTCAAACTAAGCATTGTGACATGTACCTAAAATCCCAGCACGCCCGAGGTGGGGAATAAGAGTATCCAAGTTCAAGGTCATCCTTGGCTAGATAGAATTTGAGGCCAGCTTGGGATACCTATGACTGTCTCAATATCTAAATCAAAGAAACAGAAAAGTGATTTTTATAAGTTATAGTGGGAGATGACGTCTACTCTTGTGGTTTAGAACCCTGAAGTAAGGCTCAGTTGGTGGCCTCTTCCTTGTGTGCCCACCTGATGTCTATGCTTGCCAGCTAGAATCAGCTGGAGCAAAGACTGGTCGATGCAGAGAAAAGATCAGAGAAAAGGACAGGCCTTCTTAGGAACCTAGAATGATACAGACTCCTGCACTCCACAAAGTAAAAGGGGAAATGATAGGGTTAACGCAGGGTGGCCTGAAGCATCTATGTAGTCTCAACTTACAGGGACCTAGGGTATGCTCAATACTGTCCCAGAAGGAGAAGTATAAACCCAGCCTGCGTTCTAAGGGCACACCATAGGGCGTCTTAGGTCAGATGAACAAGGAAGCAGGATCATGATTATTTCTTGGAGTTGGTAAAATTTGGAATCTGGATTGGTGCTTTTCCTAGTGGCCAGGAAGGGAGGTGGAGGGTGAGGCTGGGGCTAGTCATGAAGTGGCAGATAATGCCACCCTAGATAGTACATTCTCTACCAGATCTGTAAAGAGAGGGCGGGGCAGGAGATAGCTCTGAGATAGTGCCTAGTTCAGTAATTTCATCATTCTTTGGCTGACTTTCAGCGGTGAGTCATGCTAAGAGTCTGAGACTTTATTCGGCCTTGGAACTGACAAGGATATAAATGGATGTGTGTGTGTGTAGAGAGAGAGAGAGAGAGACAGAGAGAGAGAGAGATTCAAAGGAAAAGTAGGAAAAATATTAAGAAAAATAAGGCAGAGGACAAATGCTAGGTGACTCTGGAGTATAGTCCCAGGCTCCCTTACTACACACACACACTCCTCCTTGTAGAAGTTGCTCAGCCTTTTAGAGCTTCATTTTCTTCATTGCTCAAAGGGTAGTGTGCAGGTTAGTTCTCTCCTTCCTTTACCCCTTCCTCCTTCCCTCCCTCCCTCCCTCCCTTCTTTCTTTCTTTTTCTCAACTCAACACTGGAGGCCCACAAAGTTTTTCTAGTGAGATCTGAGCTTGCTTTACCAAACAGGGCTGCATTAGAGGATTGCTTGGCCATGCACATGGTTACTAGGTGATTGGAAGGGTCTGCACTTGGCTGAACTAGGGGGAGGTTTTTTTGCTCCACCCCTTAGCATTCCTATAAATAGCCCTTTAGAAGACACAGAAGGGGCTGGTGGATAATGATCCAGGCCCTCCCGAGGCTGTCCTGTGTTACTGTTTCTCTCCCCTCTATCCTTCTATCTAAATATTTCTCACTTCACTCTCCTCAAGAGTACTCTGGGGGGTGGAAATGTGGGAGCTGGTCTCCTACATGACACAAGCCAGGATCATGGGGAGGAGGGAGACTTGATTTAGACACTGCCTCCATCAAGTTGGCTTGTAGGCAAGTCTGTGGGGGCATTTTCTTGATTAGTGACTGATGTGAGAGGGTCCAGCCCACTATGGGTGGTGCCACCTGGGATATCTGGTCTTGGGCTGTGTAAGGAAGGTAGCTGAGCTAGCCAAAGGGGAGCTAGCCAGTAAAAAGCACCCCTCCATGATCTCTGCTTCAGTTCCTGCCTCTAGGTTTCTCCTTAGAGCTTCTACTTAAGAGTTACAGAGTTCGTTCTCTGACTTTCTATCATGGTGGACTGTTATCTCGATGTATAAGCCAAATAAATCTTCCCCAAGTTGCTTTTGGTCATGATGTTTTATCACAGAAATTGAAGGCAAACTAGGACAGAGAGATAGAGTGACGTCTACTCAGAATTCTGTACAAACAGAAGATTATAAAGCATCTAAGTAGTTACAACTCCCAGGCACCCCGGGGCATGTTTCATAAATGTTAGGCATCTTATTACTCATATTGTCTCATGTTACATTAAAAGTGGTGCAGTTGGGCAATGGGGGAACATTAGCGGAGAGTTTCCTTTTTTATAATATAGTAGCAAATAATGGTCAGCCCACACTTGGAGGTAATGTCACCATTCCTCACCAATGCACTGATAAACTGGTCCCAAAGGCATGATTTTAACTGAAAAGCAGTCAAAATGATAGGAGACAGGAAAGAAGGGTAGGGGCATATTTAATATTCTATACTGTAAAGACATATTTGTACTCCATATTGAAGAAAGTAGTGCAAGCCCATGTTATGGTAATTCAGCACAAACAAGCGGCTAGTGATTAGTTTTGCTGAGTTAACCTCCTCTCTCACAGATGCCCTCAGAAGAATAAGGTTGACAGCAGACACTAACTAGTCTCAGCATTTTAGAAGGGCTTGAGTGGCCAGAGAGACAGTTGGACGGTCAAGAGAACTTACTGCTCTTGCAGAGAACCCAGGTTTGGTTCCCAGCACCCACCTGGTAACTCACAACTGTCTTCAACTCCACCTCAGGGGATCCAACACCCTCTCCTGGCATCTGCCAGCACCTCCACACATGAAGTGCACATCTATTCATACAGGCAAACACTCATTCACATAAAACAACAATTTTAAACAGCTTTTTAAAAAAAGTAACTAAGTCTAGACATCCACAGAAGGTAAAAGAGTTCAAAGAATGAAAAAAAGAGAGAGAGACATAACAAGTTACAGAAATATGACTGACCATCTGGCCAGGGGGGCAAGATGACTGACTGCCTTTAATTCCCCCCACCCTCCCCCCCATAAAGCATGCTGGCTGGGGATGAGATGTAAGGCAGCTTTTTCAAAACACACTAATCTGCTGCTTTCTCACCTCTCTGTAAAGCACAACTTAAGGATTCAGTTATTCCTCTGTCTTCGGCCTGTGTGTCGAAAGCACCAGGAGTCCACTTACACAAAGACTCAGTGTTTCCCACCCTGGCTCTCACACTCCGAAGCCAGGCAGAGTGAAAGCATCCTGGTGCCCACAACAATCATCTGCAGAGAGGACAGAGGTGATTTTTCCTGTGTGTAAGGATGAATGAGCGTCGCCTCTTTGTGTTGCCGGGTTCTCAGTCAGAAGGCCAGGACTGGCTGCCTGCCTTGAGCCTTAAACACTGCCAATAACCCATTTAAATCCCTTAATATTCCTCAGAGCAGCTTCAGGGGTGGTGACAGTGTTGTGGGGAGGTCGATTTTTTGAAGCTTGAATATGCACAAATAAATTAGGTGCCTATTCATCACTGGGCATGTTAATCTGTGTTTGTTATACAAGGCATAGTATATATGCATTATTTAAAATGTCCTGTGGTTTCGACTTTGCTAAGATTTATGAGATGGGAGATGTGTTTGCACTTGAATTAAATTTGAAAGGGTGGTCATCATCTATCATGTAAACTTTGTTTAATCCTCAACGCCACTGTTTCCTGTTTTTATGGGCAAGTATGCACTATCCCTCAAGGGCATACCAGGGGCACTAAATTGTGCCTTTGTCAGCCAGAACGTTTTGTTCTCCGAGGTAGTTCTATTTGTAAGGACAGAGCTTGAAATGCCACAGAAATGTCAGTTCTACAACTCGGAAACTAAGCCCAGCTCAAAAACCCTGGGAAAGTTTTACGGTTTTCCCAACACTTTAAAGATAACTCCCCTTTGTACTTAAATTAGCCAGAGTCAGTCTGTTGTTGACACTAGAGAACCTGACTGATAGAAACTTCTAGTGTACCAGCTCTGTCTGTAGGATGTGCAAGTGTTCACTCTTTCTGTTCATCCTGAGTTGAGTATCAAAATGTTAAATGGGTGATTAAATGTCTTTCCTGTGAATAATTACCACAGATATGCTAGCACATTTAAACATGAAGTTAGAACATTTGTTTTTTTCCTTCATTATTCTGCATTCCTTCAAAGAAATTTATAGATATTGAAGTAGATAAAAAATAATTCCCATGCCGGGCGTTGGTGGCGCACGCCTTTAATCCCGGCACTCAGGAGGCAGAGGCAGGAGGATCTCTCTGAGTTTGAGGCCAGCCTGGTCTACAGAGCAAGTTCCAGGACAGGCAGTTCTACACAGAGAAACTGTCTCCAAAACAAAACAAAATAAAACAAACAAACAGAAAACAAAAAACAAAAGCAAGAGAGAAAGAAATATAGTACCTTGAACATGATAGATACTGGAGTTTTACCAAATGAAAGAGGTGTTCTTTTGAAAACATACCAGATCTTGACCTAGGAAGGAAGACGATGTAAAATGTATGAACTTCTTACTTAAGCATATCATCATTGTCAAAGAGTTTGACGTACGTCCTTATCAAGCTGCAAGAGACGGCGGGAAAGGCAACCTGTTCCAGAGACCGGTCCGCCATCTTGGCACTCTTCCTTAGCCATGATCTCACTATTTTGTAAAGCTCCCCCATTTTGGTTGAACAATGGCAATTTCCAAAACTCAACTAATTTGGTTTCCAAAACTAAAGCAACTAATTTTTCTAGACTCTTGCCTTCTCCTACCCCTAGTAATGGCCAGTCAAAAACGACATTTCTCGGTCACCCCATATTCTTTCCCTCACTGATCCCCTCATTACCCTTGGGCAGAAAAGGGAAGCTTTTCAACCCCCTTCCCTTTTCCCCTCTTTTCTCCAGCAGTTCCCAATCTTCCTAATGTTGCGAATCTTTACTACAGCTCGTCATGCTGTGGGAACCCCATGAAATTATTTATGTTGCTACTTTATGACTGTAGTTTTGGTACTGTTATGAACAGTAATGTAAATATCTGATATGCAGGCCCCTGTGAAAGGGTCATTTGACCCCAGAGGGGTCATGACCCACGGGTTGAAAACTGCTGCTGTAAGCAGCTGCCTAGATCTCTGGTCTTTTGAACTAGAGAGTCCCCTTCGCAGGATTTTCCCCCTAATTAAACCTGTGCTGCTATAGAGTCTTTCCCTTAGTCGTCTGTGTTTTCTTTTCATCTACCTTACACTGGTTCAGGGATTAAGTGGAAAGTGGGCATGGGGGTTACTCTCACAAGGGATTTTTATACATAGAAAAATAGGAGCAATATGGCCATTCTTAACAAATCTGTTACAATTGCATTTCATGTTCCTCTTCAATTGAAGGCCAGTTTGTGTTATCTAAACTATATTTTAATTATTTAGTGGGTGTAGGGAGCAGATGAGTAATGTTGGAAGTTGATTCTCTTCGCCCACCATTGGGTCCAAGGGATGGAACTCAGGTCCTGAGGCTTGGTGGCAGCCAACTTTATCCAATTAGCCGTCTCCTCCATTGGCTCTACTTTATTTTATAAAATAAGTGCGTGTGTTTGGAGACAGAGTCTTTTGTTATCTCGGGCTGGCCGAGCTCACTTACGCATCCACAAATGACGATCCTGACTCCTGATCTTCCTGTCCCCAATGCCTTCGAGCTGGGATTACAGGCCCGTGTCACCACACCCAGTTTCTGTGGGGTTGAATCAAGGGACACCTGCACACTCGGCAAGCACTCTGTTAACTGAGCCACATCCCTAACCCTCTGGGACATTCTAGTGCCAGCTTTGTATTTCACACAAAGTGAGCATTTTTCACACTTATCAGACAGATCTCTATTTCAAAGGGGAACTTTTCAGGAACTAAACAAGAAGAGGAAATGCTCAGAGATGAAGACAGCAAAAGAAAGAAACAGTTGGGCAGATCAAGGGGTGGGAACCCTGAGGGCAAATGATTCCAATTCTTGTCTGTGACCTGAAGCAGGAAAAGCCCCTGGTTCTGTCCTGGCCAGAGGCCAGGAATGCCACAGGGAACTTTTATTTCTTGTTGTCTCTCCTAAATGAGTACTTTGTCTGGAGGCCATATGTGAGGGTGTGACTGAAACTCTAGTCCAGACATTAATCCCTTCGGGTGAACAGCTTTGGAACTAGAGTTCAGAATTTTCACGGTAGAAATGGGTTATGTCTATTTCCGAATTCAGCCTATGTCCTAAATTACTT
>CABHPP010146284.1:0-51923 GCA_902168425.1 Peromyscus attwateri
TTCCCAGCAGGAGGCTGTTAACTATGCTTTTCTCAATTCCACAGGCTGATTTGGAGGAAAGGACAAGAGAGAAGTGGTGGTGAGGGGTGTGTGGACACTCGAGCAGAAGTGTGTAAGATGTGGATGGACGTTGGGTTACTCCTATAATGTCCAAGACAGTCCCAAGCACAAAACATTTCATCTGTTCCCAGTTGTCTAAATAGTGCCCAGACTGAGAATGAATTAGACAAGGTGATATTTTGAAGTCTGCTGTTACCGGGTCTCACGGGCTTAGCAGGCTCAGGAGACGTTTTTGAGTGTCTGGGCACTTAAAGGAGAGGCCACAAGCCTTGCGGTTGTTGTAGAAGCTGGCAGGTTTGCTCCCTCTGCCTTCATCTGGGTGTGGTACCTAGCACAGGTGCGTTAGATGTCAGGCTTGCCGGCCGCTATCTGCCCTGTTAAATAGTGAGCTTATCAGCAGAGGTGGCATCAAAGGGAGACAGCATGGCCACCTGTCAGGGATGTGGAGGAGGTTCCCTGCCTTGGGAGCTGAGGATGGGCTGGGATGGAGAAGCTCCCAGTCCGGCCCTGGGCCTCGTCACCTGCCAGCCCTGAGCGCCTCGCTGCCCGGTGCCAACTTGGAAACTTTCCTGTAAGTTTCCCCCGCAGGTTTCCCGCGGGCCACGGCCACAGCCAGCGCAGCCCTCAGACCCCGGCACCGCCCGCCGCCAGGCCCGGCCCCAGGGGCGCGGCCCGGCTTCCGCGATCCCCAGGGGGCTCCCGGCTGCAAGCAGCCGCCGCCGAATGGCTTCTGACAAAAAGCCCTTGACCACCAGGGCCGGCCTCTTCCTGCGAGTCCCGCGCGCTGCGATCCAGGAAGTGGAAGCCAGCGGCCCCGCGCTTCCCCACTGGGCGCGCGGCTGGCGGCGGCGCCTGGCCCGGCCCTCCGCAAGGGACAGCGCTGGCGCCACGCGGAGGTCGCCGCGCCCCTGAGTCCCGCGGAGCCGCGTCCCCCAACTGCGGGCCCCACGATGAGACGTGCTGAGGCGCCCGCGAGTGCCCACCCGGCCGGGTAAGTCGCACCCCGCTCCCGCCTCTCCCCAGGTGGCCCGGGTCCTGCACCTTTGCTCTGCTGGCCGGTTTTCTTGGGTGCTCAGGAGGGACCCTGGGCTGAGGACCTCTTGGGCGTCGTGCTGAGATGGGACCCCCACCTCACCCCACCCCCAGCAGGGACCAAGGCCAGACCTAGGTTCTACAGGGAAAGGGGGCGGCTCTGGTGACTGCAACGCTTGGCCAAACTTTCAAACTCAGACTTTGTTAACTGGAAAAACAGCGCACATTCCCCGCGGCTGGGCGGGTTAGAGTATATCTGTATTTGTACTTGTTCGAGCCCGGTGTGTCTGTGTAGACATGGCTCCTGCCCGGGCTGAACTTTGGATGCAAGCACTCGTTGTCCCGACCCAGCCAGCCCCGTGCACCCCAATGCACCGATGCTCTGCCTGAGCCCCCTCCCCCCAGACCCCCGCTTGCGCCCTCAGATCCCTTGCTCCCTCAGATCCTGGGGCCAGGAGGAGAGTAGGGTAGTAGGATCAAAAGCACCGACAACTTCAGGCAGCCCCACCAGGCAGCTGATCCTCTGCCGGGACTGAGGCGCCACCAGGATCCCCTGTGCTAGCCCGCTTGATCTACTGGGGACAGTGATCTTTGGACTGCCCTCTGCATCTGCAAAGCCTGGTGTAAGGAGGGTCTAGGGTGCTCGGGTACTTATGGTTGGTGGGATCCCAGGGCACAGATTCATCGTGAAGTGGGTGACTAAAAGGTTTGGGGACTGCCATTCGGAAGAGATTCCTACTTTCGTGCTCTTCCCTACTCCCTCCCCCACCACGAGAACTGGGACACTGCCCAGAGCTGCGCACCGCTGGGAATGTAACTGTCATCCAGCCCAGTCCGGAGAATAGCTCTGGAAGGGTCAGGTTTGAAGCGGCACCGAGTAGGAAGCAATTTCTGGGAAAGCCTTCCAGGACTTTCTGAGGTGCCATGGCTGATGGGCGCATCTGGGGTGCCATACTTTGTATTTCCATTTAAAAGTCCCGGGCCTAGTCCCGAGTGGACTCCCGAGGCTGGCTGCCTGTTTTAAGTCTGTGACCTCATCTCTCACGGCCTTGGATCTCCACTCTGTAGAACAGGAATGCTGTACCGATCTTGTGCGGTCGGGGGTTGAGGGGCAGTAGGATGTAACTGGCCCTCATTCCGGTAGGAGGGACTGGCCTGTCGGGACCCTTAAGTCATGTAGATGTGGCTGCCTCCTCCCTCCTCCCCCCAATCCCAGCTACAGTCACAGCCCGGAAATTCTGTGTTGATGCTTCCCTTGGAAGTGATCTCTGCAGAGACAAATGTCATCCGCTGGGGAACTGGGAATTCCGATGGGGAAGGGGTCTCCTGGGAGCAAACTGGGTAGAAAAGGAGGATGAGGAAGGAACGAGGCTCTGACCTCATCTACTTCCATTTTCCTCAAGGATGACCAGGCCTGACCTATTTCCTCCTGCCTTTCCTTAATTCATGCCTGCACCAGTGATTTAATCCGTGCCTCAGTTTACCTACAAGGATAAGCAGTAGTCTCTACTCCTCACAGGTTGTTTTTGAGAGTTCAATTAGTCAAAAGCATTACGCAGATTGGCTGGGAGGCGACATCCTCAATAGTTATTATGTTCATTATTATTGTCATCTGTTGGGTGGGACCCTTCCTTTTGCCAACTGGGTGATTGGGACAAAGTGATCTGACTTCTCCGCCTCTGGAAATCCAGAGTCCTATAATCCCTCCCTCACTCTGGCATTGGATTGGATGAATTGTGGTGTGTGGGAGTGAGGAGTATGTGTTGGTATGTGTGAACCTGTGTGCTCATGGGTGTATAGAGGCCAACACTGATGTCATGTGTCTTTTTTAGTCACTCTTGGCTTCAGTTTTTTTGAGACACAGTCTCTCACTGGACCTCACTGATTCAGCTTGACTGCCTGGCCAGCGAGCTACAGACGTCTCCCAGATTTTACATGAGTTCTGGAGAGGCAGACTCAGGTCCTCGAGCCTACACAGCAAGCCGTTTACTGGTTGAGCCATCTCCCCAGCAACCAGAAGAGTTGTATTTAAGCATCTGTCTATAGGCAGTATAGGGGTTAGGCCACTACTCTGACCTGCCTAGGACAGTGCCTGGTAGTACATGTTAAGCACTCTGTGAATAGAAATTTGCTGCTGAAAATGCTTGATACTTTAGAGGCCCTTTACGTGGGAAAGATTCCTAGGTAGCATGTGTGAAACCTTGTACTTGGGGCAGAGACCTCAGGGCAACATTTTCAAAATGACTTTTCATACCCCGCCACTGGCAAAGGGCTTGCTACCTTGAGTGGCCACCCTCTGTATACAGAAACCGAAGTGACGTCTGCTTCTAATGACTCTGGTCCCTGCTCAGGGGCTGGTCCCTTTCAAGTACTAGGGGGGTACTTTCCAACACACCCTGCCCCTGAGCTACATATCTAAAAAACTCAGGCCTTTCACCCCAAGGTACCCCTAGGCCCTGCTGCTACCAAGACTGGTCCTGAAAGCTTGAGTCTGTCTTGCACCCTACTGGTCCAGAGCCCTTGCCTTTCTGGGGTGGGAGGGAGTCAGATAGTGGGGGGATGCTACCTGCAAGCAGCCACTTGAGTTCTGACCCCTGTACTGAGGGTCTTTGCAAGCAAATTCTGCTTCTTCTTGAAATGATTGACTGGGAGAAGAGAAAATGCAGATAGATTGCTCGCTACTGGAGCAGCCATTTTTTTCCCACCCACTGTTGCAGGAGGGACTCTGCCATAAATTTAAGACTGTTAACAACTCCTAAAGCCGGCTCTGCCCACTGACTGGTGTCCTCTGAGGACATAAGTTGGGCAGGGAGGCACGAGGAACCCTCAGAGCATTCTAGACAGGTGGTCAGAGGGAAGAGAGGACACTGAGCAGAGGTTAAGAAAATCTAGAACATTCTAGGGGTAGGGCAATGTGGTTAGCGGGAGCCAGGGCTATAGAAAGTGGGTCTTGCAGGGGTTGAGCGGTCTTTGGTGAGTGCTCAGGGCCCAGCTGAGGTTTGCACAAAGGGTGATGGACTGTAGGCGGACTCACAGCAGCTGGGGTGGGGGTGCTTAGGTAGCCTTGTAGCCAGGCATAGACAGGATGGACAGTTGAGGCAGGAGAAGTTAGAGTGGCAACCTTCCTTGATGGACTGAAGTTAGATGAATAGAATAGGAAATAAGGGGCAACTCCAGAGAGGCTGGGATGGCGGAAGACTATTGCCTGGGGTCAGACACCCAACTGTGTGGAGTCCTAGGAGAATGGAGAATGGTGTCCCACAGAGCCTATGAGAGCTGGAAGTTTTCTAGGCCCAGGGGAGACCTGGCAGGCACCCGAGAGACACTGCCCTGCTTTAGGAAACACACCCAGTGCATTTTCCTACGCTTGCTATGTCGGGGGCTTACGGGTTACTTAAAATTGTATTTGCAAAAGAATTCCTCTCTTAGAACAAATGTGGTGAGCCCTGCCCCAATCTGTCCTCAATGTAACAATGAGGAAACAGAGATCCTGAAAGAAGAAGGTGAACTTGGGTCTCTGAGCCTTTGGCCTGACATGATACAGGGGTTCTGTTAAGGCCCTGCAGATGAATCCTTAGTCTCTCTAGGCTCTGAGACTCAGAGATCATCAGGATGAGGCCCCTAGAACGGGGCCTCAGCTCCTACAGCTCCGCCGCCTTCTCTGGCTTCTTGACTTTCAGGGTCTGATGTTCTTGGGTAGTCTTGACTGGCATCCACCTCCTGACAGAGAACCTGACCTGGGGCAGTGAAGGGTTTTCTTGTCAGGGATGTGGGGGAGGGGTGCATTGGCATGGCATGGAGGAGTCTAGGCACAGCCATCCCTGTTGCCCTCCTTTCTCTCTTAATGCCTGCCTGTCCTGGGTCCCAGTCTGTGTAGAAAACTTAAGATGTTACCAGGCGCTAGCCTTCTAACACAGATGGGCTCCGAACATCACAAGTGGAGAAACCTACAGCGTCTCTGCCGGAAGCGGAAGGCAGACATGGTATCAGGCGCAGCCCTGTCCATCCTCTCCACCTCCCACAACTCGTCCGCAGAGGGAGTGAGAGCTGGCCTTCAGGGTCCCAGGGTGACTGCAGTTTCTTCCTTAAGGCCTTCCCCCAGCTTCCACCTGTCATGGCCAGTGAATCATTCCTTGGTTCGCGTGTCACTAGACAGTGACGAATGAGCTAAACTGGCAGGCAGCCATGAAGAAGGGAGGGAGAGCAGGTTTGGAGAAGCAAGGAGCCTGGAAAGGCTTGAAATAGGAATCCTTTGCAGGCCTGGGAGGGAGGGTGTAGCCCTGCCCTCCCCAGAAGTGGATGACCCTGTACCTTCTCCAGTGACTCTGGAAAAAGAAGACATTGGCCAGGGTTGCGGGGTGTATGTGTGTGTGTGTGGGGGGGGGGGGTTAGATGGAAAAGATACAGGTGTATGGAGGTGGCTTCCTGGCTACTGTAGGAGTTTGAGAGAATTGTGTGCCCAGAAAGAGCCCAAGCACAGGGAGGGACCCCTGAAAGTCTTCTGCGCCCCTCTATCAGTCCCTCCTTAGTGAAGGGATAGGTGACTATGAGTCATCTTGTTCCCAGTTAGTGGATGACTTAGTTAGGGTTTCTATTGCTGTGATAAACCACCATGGCCAAAAGCAACTTGGGGAGAAAAAGGTTTATCTCATCTGACGCATCTGCCTCACAGTTCATCATCAAAGAAAGTCAGGCCAGGAACTGGAAGCCATGGAAGAATGCTCTTAGTGGCTTGCTCCTCGTGGCTTGCTCAGTCTACCTTTTCATAGTACCCAGGACAGTCAGCACTGCCCAGAGAGCCGGACCCTCACACATCAACCATCAATTAAGAAAATGCAGCACAGGCCAATGTGGCGGGGGCATTTTCTCAACTGAGTTTCCCTCTTTGAAAATGACTCTAATTTATATCAAGCTGACATTAAATTAGCCAGCACAGTAGGTTAGTGCAGAGCCGACAACTAATTCTAGACCTTTCTGTCTAGGCATCTGCTGCCCAGAACCTGCCTTTTATTCTCAGAATCAGGACCATGGAAGTCTTCCCTAACGATGGACCTAAGGATCAAATCCACAACGTTAGTGGCATTTCTGGCCTGTGCCCCACCTCTCCTCTGTCATCAGAAGCCCTTATGGTGGCACAGTGTTGCTGATAAGAAAGAGGGCAGCTGTTTCAGCTGCTTGGAAGAGTCTCAAGCTAGACAAGGAGAGCAGCATGCCCCTCCAGCCCCTTGTCACCTTCAGGTGCATGCTTACCTGTTTAAAAAGCCCCTCAAGGGAGTTCAGATCCCAAGGTCTTTATACCCTCCCTAGTCTAGAAGACAGAAAGGGCTAGATTCCCAGGACATTGAAAGGGGACCCACTCCACCATGGTCCTTAACTGCCAGGATGTTATGAGCCCCTCTCAGGGATGGGCAGAGTGGACCACCTCCTGAGCCTGGAGAATGGGGGGGCTGGAGGTGCAAGTTCTGGAGTCCCTGGCTGCTGCACAAGGTTTCAATTACAGATCTCTGAGCGGAGCAACTCCAAATTTTAAGGCGCTATTGTTGGGGGAGGGCTGCAGGGTTGGAGGAGAACCTGTCTTTCTTTGATCTGGAGGCTGCACATAGATCATCTGTAGAGCTAACGCATATCCTGGGGTCCTGTCCCCTCTCAAGTTTGGGGATTGATTTCCTAGGAAGCAATTCTCTGCAGCTCTGGTCCCCAAATAGACTCTTATCTCTGAGCCACTGTTCCAGGGACATCCAGTAATTCCCTCCAGTGCTGACCCATGGGCAGCAGGAATGGAAATCCTACAAATCCTACAAATTAAGACTAGGGTACATCGGTAGGGCAGGCAGTGAGTGCTTCTCCTGCCAATGGCTAGAAAGGTAGTCTTCAGAATAGTCTAGAACATGCTGTTCCCTTTTCTAAGAAACAAAGGCAGATTCAGAAGGGAGCCTTCTGGACCACCTCTCTGTCCAAGCAGCTGGGAGGAAATGCTTTCTTATACTGTGGGGTTTATTTGACAAAACTGTTCTTGCAAAAGAGCTGTGTTTTGAGAGCTCCCGTGGATAAGACCAATAGTTTTTGGAGCTAGTAGAGCTTTGACTGAGGGTGGGTAGGAGGGCTTCTCCAGGGAGAGGTGCCATCAAGCAGGTTTCAGTGACCTCCCAGTGCGTAGAGTAAGAACAACAGGGAAGTCCCAGCAACCTTCAGTTGTCCACACAGTGTGTAAGTCGCCTGTGACGTCAGCCTTTGCCAGGGTGGAAAGATGGAGATCAGCGGAGAACCTGCCTGGGAAGGGTTCTCAGGCTACCCGCCGAGTCAGGTCTCCTCACCACACTCTAAGGCCTTCTTCACACCAGTCAGCCAGTCCCTGTGTAGGAGGCCAGGAAGTGACTCTGTGTCCTCCATCGCCAATCAGTGTAGAGTGCCCTTGAAGGAGACAGAACTGCACAGGCCAGAAGAATCTTTCTTCAGATATCAACAAGGCAGAAGGCGGCCTTTCTCATCTCTGTATCTCTCAGGCTGTCAGCCTCAGCTTTTCATGGAAGAATCTGGAAGTACCTTGATTTCCACTTCAGATGCAGTTCCTCTCCCCTAGATCAAGTCCTGTGAGAGCTGCTCCAAAGCAGGTACTGGCCGATAAAAGGGTCACAGAGACTCTCATGCTCTCTTGACAATTCCTGTTATGTCCCACTCTGTCAGTAGATTTAAAAGAATGCACCAGCCTGAGACAGAATCTTAGTTCCTTTCAGACAAAGTGGCCCACCTCTGCAGGGTTGTGGTCAGGGCTTGTCTGTATCTGAGGTAGCTACAGTGAGCTCAGGCCACATCCTATAAAGCGGTGGCCCCAGGCTCTGGGTCAAGGCTGCATCTTCCTATTCAGGGCCAGGTAGACTAAGGGACCTCTAGTTCTGGCCTGGGAAGGAAAGAATCTATGACAGAGAGATAGGGGTGGGACCTTAGACAGGCTGTCCTATTGGACACTGCCCCCTGGGATGCTGGCTGGCCTCTTCTTGTTGCCAGCTCTGGGATCTTTAAACAAGCCAAGAGCTTGTTATTCCCTAGTAAGAGATGAGACTTCAGATGTGTTTGCCACCTTACTGGTGACTGGGACCCAGTGGGGATGCTGGAGCGTATGGGAGGAGCCTGTTTTCTCAAAGGCCAAGCTGGCCCAGAAGGTGAGGGACCTCAGGCATTGGGAAGCCCTCCTCTATAGGTTCCCTCTACATTCATTCATCTGTCCATCCATTCATCCATCCATTCATTTTTCCACTCATCCGTTCATTCATCAGTTCATCTCTCTATCCATTCATCCATCTATCTATGCATCTGTCCCCCATCTATCTGCCCATCCATCTAGTCATCTATTCCTCCATCCATTCATTCATCAGTTTATCTCTATCCATCTAGCCATTCACTGAGCACGTAGACATCTAGACATTTCCAGTTTATCTACTAAGGCATATGTACCGCGCGGAAGTACAAGGCACTGTAGATAACGGCGCTGAGGCGGTACTACCATTGGCTGTGGTGAGCAGGGAGCGTTCTGGCAGGGATAGCACTGGGGTTATGTCCTGAAGGGTGAGTATGTATTAACGACTGAGATCAGGAATAGGGGAAGGAATTCAATTAGGAGTTAGCTTGAGTGGGAAGTAGAAAAGTTGGTACCAACAGGCCATGTGTGTGGAGCCCTGAAGAGTCTGGTGCGGGGCAGGGGAAGGTGCTGTGTGTAAAGGCATGGAGGGGTTCTACTTGGCTCTCTGTAGAAGAGTTTGGCTTCTATTTCCCATAGTGATCAAGACCATGGGCCTGTTCCTCCACTTAGTGGCAGCTCAGCAGTACTGGGCAAGATGCTGCAGCTGAACCTGCCACAGCACCTTCTTCCTCTCACACTGGTGATAGGGTGGCAACCCCAGCTCCCACAGTGTTGTCATGGTGACCAGAGACATTGTGCTCAGCTCTTTGGGCTGTGAGACCATTGGGAATCCTGTGTGCATGTGCACAAGTGTGTATGCTTGTGTGCACACATACATGCTATTACACATGTGGATACTATTGATTCTCAAAAGCAGTTTTTATTATCTACTTTAAAAATTCATAGACAAAAAATGATGAAATTGAAAGCCTCAAACATTTGTCTTAGTCTGTACCCAGACCAAATGTGGGTTTGTATAATTTTAATCTATATGTACATGATGACTTGTGTTCCTCTTTTTGCACCAAAGTTTACTTCCTTCCATGTTTCTACATGTGCTGGGGACATGTGTTGCCTGCCAACCATCATGGCACCATGTGATGTAGAATTACATTGTGTGTGTGTGCCATGGTGCATGGTGGAAGTCAGAGAATAACTTCTTGAGTCAGTTCATCCTTTCCTGCATGTGGGTCCTGAGACTGGAACTCAGGTCGTCAAGCTTGGTGCCAGTGCCCTTACCCACTGAGCCATCTCTCTGGCCTATGTTTTGGTCATGGAATGGACAGAGCCAACTTAGCCTTTGCCTCTCTGGGCTGCTCAACATCATCCCAAGTCTCCTCTGTGTTAAATGAAACCTCTGAAGACATGTGCAGGTCTGAGGTTTAGGGATGGCTTCCTCAAGAGTAGTTCTCCATCTCTACCCAAGAATCTCTGAGTTTGAGGTGACAGTGAAGCAAATCTTCACAGCTGACCCCTGCATTTTAGGTGTGCATAACTTTTAAGCCGAGCATTTCCCCATTTTCTCGCAAGTAGATATAGTCATTTGATTAAGTTCAGGACAGTGAGGTGTAAGGAGGGAGTCAAATTTGCTCAAAGATGTCTTTACACTGAAAGGATTTGTGTTTCCTATTGGCTGAATGCAGATATCATCTCTGGAACTGAGGCAGCCATCTTGGATTCTGGGGTAAACTTAAATGCAGAAGCTATACAGGGTGGGATAACAATATGGTTAGGGTCTCAAAACATAAAGCATCATTCTTGCTCTGGACTATTTACCCAGAGTTACATGCATCTCCTCATATGAGGGAGGAACACATATTCATCTTGTCTAAATCACTGCGATTTTACTTTTCCTGCTATACAAATTCTATCCCAAGTAACAGTTTTATATCTTTTGTCCATACCCAGAAATACTAAGCTGAATTTTAGGACTATGTGCAAGTCCTTGTTCTCAGTGGGGGCAGAAAGGAGAAAAAGGAAGAGAGAGGAGAGGCCTCCTCCTGTAGGACTAGGTTGCAGGCATGTGAGTTTTAGACTTCACTGGAAGCTTCGGGCTATTTATTCTGGTTCTCGTCTGACGGCAGAGCCTTGTGCTCTGGGATGTGTCATACCTCCTCAAGAGTGCTGCATACCATTGTGCAGGTTGTTCACTGCTCAGATGTGCCTGCCTGGCTGAGGGAGCACCAGTGGGGGAGGGGGAGGAAATTGCATTTTGCTCAGAGCTGAGTGTCATGACAGCTGTGTGGGAGGTGGGGTGGGCTCGGCCTGCTTCTAGG
Organism: Peromyscus attwateri; assembly: GCA_902168425.1. Lineage (NCBI taxonomy): Eukaryota > Metazoa > Chordata > Mammalia > Rodentia > Cricetidae > Peromyscus > Peromyscus attwateri. The sequence goes on from CABHPP010146284.1 coordinate 10,546, forward strand.
GAGAGCAAAGAGCACCTTCCTCCAACTTGCACAGAGGCACTCTGTGGGCCATTGGGGACCCCAACCAAAGAAGACACTAATTAGCATATGTGGGCATAGAATACTCAGCCCAGAGGAAACGTGCTGAGGGACAGTGGCCAGGGCTGGGGAGGAGCTTGCATCCCAGGGCTTGGAAGGCATGCATCCCCCTGAGTGAGGGATGCCAGCTCCCAGGGCCCCACCCAGGCCTGTAGTCACTCACTTCTCTGTGCCCTTCAGAATGTGTCCTTGGAATGGACCCAGTCAGTATGCCCTATGTAAGCAGGCTGCAACTCCTTAGCTTGATGAATTTGAAGCCCTCTGAGCTGCTTGGGGCCCAGTAGGCATTTCCTGTTTTCACTTGGAATCTCACTGGGTTGGTATGCTGGTTTGTGTATCCAGGTCCTCACAGCCCCCTGGTGGGTGGCTTCCAGTTGGGGTGATCACAAATGCAGGCTCCACAGATGTCTATGCCCAGACTTCCATAGTGGAACCCACATGGCTGCGTCCATTCAGGCTGCTAGGTAAAGAGAGTGGGTGACCCTGGCTGTGGAGGCCACTACAGGAGTCTAGGCTGAATGAGGCTCAGGATCTGGACCAGATCTTGGTAGAGGAGACAGGGTGCAGTCGGGTTGCTGCAAGTTTCCCTAGAAGGGAGAGTGCGTGGGACCTGACAGGAACTGTGTGTGCACATGTCTTCAGGTGGGGAGGGTGCTATCCCCTCCCCAGGCAACTCCCCAGGGACAGGGCAGCCATGGCTCAGCATGCTCTCAGTGAGACCAGTACACTGTGGTCAGAAAAGAAGGGTCTAGAGCAAACTGGCAGGACGTACTTTCCCACCTCTGCCTCAGTTTCCTCATTGTACAAGTAAAGTCATAACTGTTCCTAAATCATGGAGTTGTTGGATTTTGTGAGTTAATATGTGTGAGCAGTTTAGAAAGGGTTGAGCATAAAGTAGGAGTTCTGTGACGTGTTTTTCTGAAGGTCTCTGCACCTCACACTTACATGCCTGTCACTCAGCCTTCTGGCAGTAATCCAGTTCATAGTGTTTCTATGCCTTGTACAAACTGGTCTTAGTTCCTGTCTATGTCCACTTTGACTTGCTTTGAATCCTTGGGATGGATGCTTGCCCTCTCTAGTCTTTGCTTCCTCTGTGAATGGAGATGCAGAGGACCCATGTGCTGGTCACCAGAATGAAGTAAGTGGTGGGTGGCCTCACAGCCCTCACACGGTGACACTTCACAAAGGTTTATGACCTCCCCATTCATGGTGGGGTGAGGAGGAGGCCTGCTTCTTGGGAGACACCCCCTCCAAATTTGGAGGCTGGGAGAGTCTCTTACAGCTGCCACTGACCAGTCCTCCCTTTCCTCCACAGGGAGTTGAGTGAGCAGGCTGCTTCCAGGCTCTGTGTGGAGAGCTACCTCCCCCCACACACATGGATCTTGGTTTCCCCAGGGTCCTGTGCAAAAGCCAGGCTCACAATGGCTGCCATTGGTATCATGGCATGGGGGCATTTCCAGTGGATCCTCATGCTCCATGGCTTCTGTTTGAAAATCTGCCTGCTGGCTAAAATTCATGTGAAATTCTCTAAGAGTACCTGCCACGTGCTAGCAGTCCTCTGACAGGACAGCAGGTGACAAGGTGGACACGCATCCTTCCGTGGTCTCTCCACTTCATGCTACAGATAGAGGTCCTTGTCAAAGCATCCTTCACGTCAGATGTGTTCTGCATCATTGTGCTTTTTGTTGGTGGTAGTCGTTTTATTGTTCTAAGTGGCCCCAGTAGTACTGAAATGTCCTGTTCCTAAGCACAGGAGGCCATGATGTGTCTGGGAGATCTATGGATGCTGCAAGCTTCTGACGGGCGTGAACTGTGATGTCCGTGGCATGTGGTGTTTCGTAGTGATGACTGGAGGGTGTGTATTCACTCAGCACATAACTGAACCTCAGGCTGGCCAGAGGCCCTGAGAACAGGGTGCCGTATTGGCTCTCAGTATTCACAGAAGTAAGAATCTGAGGATAAGCCTGCCAGCTCCTTCCCTCCTAGGCCTCCAGGCTATGGAGTGTCTGCTTTATCTGTGGTCTGCCTAGAAAAGCACACACTGTCCCTTAGGCCCTGCCTGGGCCCTGGGACTTTCCTCACCTCCACTGAAGTCTGAGTTTAGGAAGGCCAGTTTCTGAGGAGGTCAGGAGTCTGTGCAAATAGCTTTGGTTTTGTGACTCTAATAGAACTCTTGGGAGTGTGACTATTGTGTGTTGTTGAGACAGGAGCGGGGGCTCTGAGCACCCTTGACTGTGCCTTGATTACCCCAGCTTGTACCCTGAGGATCTACTTCTGACTACTCTGTTGAGAATTCTCCCTATGGTCGCCGTCTTCCAAGGCTGGAGTTCCGGTGCCTCTTGGCAGGTGAGGAGACCGAGACAGTAGAGGTGGAACCAGAATGGAGCTCCGTCCCAGCCAGATCCTCTGCCTAGCCATGAATCCCCTGAACCCTGCATCCTTGTGCCACCACTGAGACTCACACCTGATGCCTCCCTCGATCCAGGAATGCCTTGGGTCCCTGCTGGACTGCCCTTTGGCCTTCCCATCATCCCAGCCCCACTGCAGGGTGACACCCAAGCTGGAAGGCACAGAAAGGATGTCAGGCCACACTCTGTCCTTGGAATTCCAGGGGCACTTGAAATGGGTGTGTGGAGCATATGCCCTGAGTCTCTCCCTTCAGCTCCCACTCTCCCCAACCTCAGGACCTCACCCTGCCTCATGTTCTCTAGCCAGTATCTTACCAGCTCCTGCTGCTATAACAAAATGCCCGAGGCAGGCAGCGGTTTGTAAACAGTAGTGGTTTCCCTCTCACAGTTTTGGAGCTGTGAAATTCAAAATCAAAGTGCCAATAGGTTCAGTGTCAGGGGGGCCATTTTCTATTTCTCACAAGGCTGCTGGTTCTGTCCTCACATGGAAAGGGGCCAAGCTGTGTTCTGGGCCTCTCATCTGAGGCAAAATATCCACCCACGAGGCTTCACTCTCCCTCATGATATAATCCCTTCCCAAAGGCACCATCTCCTTATCCCATCCCATAAGGTAAGGCTTTGTCGTGGGCATCTGGAAGCATACAGACAGGGGTCTGTGACAGTCAGTGTCTTCAGCTTCCTCCAGCCTCTCACCTGAACACTCACACCTGTTGTATGTCACATCTGATGGGGTAGTTGGGTGTATAGTAACAGGGAGTAACTGAATGGTAGGGTTTCGGGCCAGGGCAGGCAACTCTGTTTGGCTTTTGGAGGTAGCCCGGGAGGTGGCTCCCTTAGAATCGGCAGGAGACTAGTCAGCCTGGGGTGCACATAAACACACCTGACACCCGACAGAGGAAATGTGGCCACAGCCGCTGTTTGGGAGGGTGCCAAAGTGACTCGACTCGGTGTCACAGATACTGGAGAGACGTGATGCTTTGGTGGTTTGTGCAAGACGCAGGTCAGGCCTGTGTCCTGTCTGCACCCTCTCATTCTTAGTGGTGACCCAAGGAGAGGCAGCAGCTGGAAGCCAGCCTTGCATTCTGAGCCAGCTTTCCATTCAGAGATGGGGACTTCTTTGTCAAAGCATGCTTCCTTCCCTACAGGCATCTGTGCCCTCCAGTAGCCCTGTGAAGCCAATGGGGGCACATAACCTTTTTCTTGTTTTACTGCTGAGGATACAGATTCGGGGGCGGGGGGAGTAGCCAGAGCTCACACAGCAAGTCCTCACAGCAGCAAGTCCGTAGCAGAGGCTAGACCAGATGATTGCTCCCTTCCCAGGGCAGTACTTTTCCTACCCTACTCAGAGCTGTGCAAGTTGGATGGACGGTGGCCGTAGCTGACCATTTACTGAGCCATCTCTAAGCTCCAGATGCCCTCATTCTGGTGCTCCCCACAGCAGCCCTTCTGGGTCAGTCGGGATTGGTACCGTGACTGGAAGAGTAGTATGCGGGTCTCAGTACACTGCAGGCAGGTGCCTGGCTGAAGTACTTGGTCTCTGTCCCATTCTGTGAGTTGTGTCCCTTTCCCCACACCCTGAGCTCCTGTGTCAGTGCATGGTGGGGGGTCGGGGGGTGCTGTCTCTCCCTTCTCTCCACCTCAACCCTGAGTAAGCATGCAACTTACAGGGCCAGAGGTGGGGTGACAGTGGGCTGTGGGAGACTCTATGTACTGTAGTACTCAAAGCTAGAATGGCTGGCCTGGATGGGGACTCTACCCCTGGCTGGTTGTACCTCAAGCCTCCTTGGTCCAGTTTTCTCAAGAGCTCCCTCCCTGGGAAAAGAAAGCAGCAGAAAGAGGGAGGGCACCAAGCTGGGGGGTGGGGTGGGGGGTTCAATAGAAGCCCGGGAACCCCAGGGCGGCTGGAGTCAACCTGCTAAAGCCGAGGCCTGGTGTCCAGCCTGCCCCATGCAACAGTTCCTGGGAGAAAAGCCATTGATGGCAGGGTGGCGTTTCTTTCCTGAGGGGCTTTCCCAGCAGGGCTGTGCTTAGGGAAGTGCTGCACAGTAAGGATGTGTGATTCTCCCTCTCAGTCCCCTTTTCTGTCCAGTCGAAACCAAATTGCAAGTAACACACCTTCATGAACACCCTGAAAAGGCAAACAATAGAGAAGTCTAGATCCACCTTAGCCCCTGGGATAGCCACTGGCCTCGTGTAGCTCTCCACACACTAAATGCAGTTAGTGAAGACTGCACCAGGTGGTAGAGGTCTGCCAGGTTGCCAGCATCACACGGACTTCCGGGAGACAGCACTGGCTACACCACAAACTAGCAAAACCTGCCAGCAGCCACTGACTAACGTCTGGAATGGGTTGGATTCCTCTGGCCCCATCTTATGTACTGGCACTTTTGGAGTATCCTGGAGACAGCATTCCTGCACTCAGACAACTCCGCATACACAATCCTGTCTGATCCCCCTGGCTTCTGGCCCTATGGATACATGAGGATATTTCCCCTACTTTGTTTTTCCCTCCAGAGGAGGGATCTGAATGTGTTAGTTGGCTCGGATAAAACACCCAACAGAATCGACTCAAGGAGGAAGGGTCTGTTCTGTCTCACGGTTTCAGGCTCCCATCATGCTCACCGGGCTCGGTTGCTCTGGGGTCTGTGTGTTAAGGCAGAGCATCATGGCAGGAGTTGTCTGCCTCACCTGTGGCTGGGCAGCAGTGAGGAAACGTCACTTGTGAAGTAAAGCCACCGCCCCCCAAAGCTCATGGAACCATGATCCACGGTGAATAACTGCACAGATGAGGTTGGAGTCCTCGTGACCTGTCACCTCTCACAGGCCTCACTTCAGAACTCCACTACCTAGGGCCCCTTTACTCACAGGTTTTGGGGAGATACTTCAGATCCACTCTGTGCTGCTGGAGCACAGAGAAGGCAAAAAGCCTCAAGTGTGGGGAGTGCTGGCCCAGTCTTCCCCTGGCACTGTCAGGGTATTTAAGGTGCTCCTAGGCATTGAGCCACTCCCCCCCGCACCTGCCCAATTCTGCCCTGTGTCACACAAGAAACCCCGACAGGCAAGTAGCAAGTAAGTCTGGAAGGCTTGTTCCTGGGTCTCCATTCTTTCACTTGTGTGTGGGGGGTGTGTGTGTGTGTTTGTGTGTGTGTGTGTGTGTGTATACACACATCACATATATGTGCCCTGTATGTGGAGATCTGAGGACAACCTCGGGCTTAGGAGCCTTCTGCTTTTGGCTTGAGATAGGGTCTCTCATTGGCCTGAAATTTCACCAAGTAGGCTAAGCCCACCTCCATCTCCCGTCTCACCATCTCTTAGATTACAAACACGCACCACTGCACCCAGCTTCTTATGTGGGTTCTAGGGATGGAACTCAGAGTCTACTATTTTTTTTTTTTTTGAGGCAAGCTCTTTGCCGACCGAGCCTCCTCGGCCCTGTTCTTCTACCTTCGTAGTTTCCCGTTACTTTCTGATAACAGCAATCAGTATTAATATAAACTTACAGAAGTGTAGTCTGTACAGAAAAGTATAGAGGAGACAGAAATCTCTGGATCTTGATGTGAAGAAGCCCATGGTGCCTGCCGCTCTCCCCATGTAGAGCCAGGGCCGGGTTCCCCTCTCCTATGCCGGGGGTTGAGGGGGCTGTGTCTGTCTTCACGGTTATCCCTACAAGCGCTAGTCAGATTTTCAGCCTTTCCCTCTCCATCCTCCACCCCTTCCTCTCTCCCCTCCTCCCCTCCTCCCTCCTCCATTCTCAACACCCCCCACCACCACCACTCTGTTCAACAGAGAAGCTCAGGACATACTCTGTTCTGTCCTTCTGTCATTAGCCACGTCCAGTCATTCTCCATAGCAGTACACAGCCTCCTCCGTTTTTGGTTTTTGTTTTTTGTTTTTCAGTTGCATAATTTACCCCCATTTCTCCAATCCCTCATCAATGGGCACGTAGGTTGTTTCCAGTCATTTCTCCTGTACAGACAATGCTCCAGTGAATCCAGGGAATAGTGGTTGTTCCAGGAATCATTTTGCACATGGCAGCTCCGTCTGTGAAGATGACTCTCCACAGCTGCTAGCTCAAAGGGCATGTATGTCTGCAATTGTGTTATAAGTTAAAAAGTTAACCCTCCATGGAAGCTGTACTGTCCGACGTTCCGGCCAGCTAAATGGACCTTGGGAACTTTTTTAATGGCTGTCTATTATTTCAGCATGTACTAAGTTCAGCATCTAAAGTTGCTTTCTCTGTAGATCAAGTATGGATGGATATTGCCAGTTGCCTATAATGCTAATGTGTCTTTATACATCATTCTTTTTTCCTCCTTCACCTCTGCTCTGTGCTGGGCCAAGGTCGTAGACATCCTCAGCACCAAAACACAGACTGGGAAGGAGAGGGGATCTGCATGGGTGGGGTGTGACACCTTCACCATTTGATTTTTTTCCCCATTTTCCTCAACTGTGAATCATGCCACAGGAAACACATTTGCATTCTTGAGAGAGCTCTTTGAGGTAGGTTCTAAAAGACAAATGGCCTACCATAGATACGCTTAGCCCAAAGAGGGCCTAGCTCTGTGAGTGGGACTGTATGGTGCTGCTCAGCCGCACATGGGGATTCCTCCTAAGGAGAACTTGGCTTTCTTGGAGTTTCCAGCCACCTTTGTTATATCTCTAACCCACAGTGTAGTCATGTGATTCAAAATCAGAAAGGACAGCAGGATGACATGGAAGATCCTCCATCTGTCCCCTCTGGGCACCTCTTGGCCACCTCTCTCTCTGTCTCTGCACAGGTATCCTGAGATCATCCTGATATGAGTGTGTAGCACACATGACCAAGGCTTGTCCCTGCCATAGGGACTTGGGTCCTGTGCCTTTGAGGTTTTTAACTTCAGTCCTGGCCAATACATGGATCACTGAATCCTGCCTTCTCCATACCTTCTCCATATCTAGTGACATTTCTGGGTGTCTCTTTGGGGTGGGTGCAGGATGCCAGCTGCCCTTTGTTTTAAAGATTTATTTTATTTTTAGTTGTGTGTCTGTGTCTGTGTCTGTATGCCTGTGTGTAGGTATATGCACATGTGAATGCTGGTGCATAAAGTTCAAAAGAAGTGTCAGGTTCCCTGGAACTGGAGTTACAGCTGGTTGTGAGCCACCCAGTGTGGGTGCTTGGAACAAAACTCAGGTTCTCTGCAAGAGCAGTACATGTTTTAATAACTGAGCCATCTCTCCAGCCTGCTGTCTACAATGCTTACTTCAATAGTATTATGCTTAGCCTGGAATCGGACATCCATAGCAGAGCTGTATCAATATAATTGGATGGGTGGATGGATCGGTGGGTGGTACCAATATTATCGGGTGTTGCTTTCGCTGAAGCACAGCGTTAAGCTCTTAGAACCTGTATATAAAGTGCTCAGGCTCCCACCCCCACTTAAATACATGTGCAAAGAGGCAAAGACAGGAACTGTCATGTGCAAAGGCCACCTAGCTGGGACTCTTTCTGCGGGCTGCCTGGTTTTCAAGCTCACATCCTCAGCAAGTTAGTTTTTTTGTGATTTTGGTACACCCTATGGCCATCTAGGAAGAGGGAACCTTAGTTGAGATAATACTTCTCTTTAGTTACTTTTTTATTGCCATGACAAAACACCATGACCAAGGCAACTATGGAAGAATGTGTTTATTGGAGGGGGTGAGTCTGTGGCAGGCAGGCAGGCATGATGCTAGAGCCGCAGCTGAGAGCTTACGTCTTATTCCCAAATTGGAGGCAAAGAAAGAGAGCTAACTGGGAATGGCATGGGCTTTTGAAACCTCAAAGCCCACCCCCAGTTTCATACCTCCTCTAACAAAGCCACACCTCTTAATCCTTCCCAAATGGCTCTATCAACTGGAGACCAAGCATTCAAATATGAGCCTATAGGAGCCATTCTCATTAAAACCACCACAGCCTCCATCAGATTGGCCTGTAGACAAGTCTGTGGCATTTTGTAAACAGACCTTTCTCTCCTGATCGCCTATTCCCAAATACCTCGCAGCTGCTTCCCAAATAATTGACTCAGAGACTTAATATAAACTATAAATGCTCAGTCAATAGCTCAGGCTTATTACTAACTAGCTCTTACATTTTAATTTAACCCATATTCCTTATTTATGCTCTGCCACATGGCAGTACCTTTATTAGTATGGCACGTTCATCTCTTGCTCCCTCTGCATCTAGCTGGCAACTCCTGACTCTGCCCTTCTCCTTCCCATCATCCTTAGTTTGGTTGCCCTGCCTATACTTCCTGCCTGGCTACTGGCCAATCAGCGCTTTATTAAACCAGTTTCAGTGACAAATCTTTATAGTATACAAGAGGATTATTCCACAGCAGCATTTTGTTGATCAGTGATTAATATGGGAGGCCCCAGCCCACTATGGGTGGTGCCACCCCTGGGCAGGTGGGTCTGGCGTGTAGCTGAAGTTTTCCTGCGTCCCACCTGGCCTGCAGTCAGGACAAATCTCTCTCACCCACCAGTCCCATAGCCACTCGGACCTAAATAAACAAACACACAGAAGCTTATATTAATTAAAACTGCTCAGCCATTAGCTTAGGCTTACCACTGACTAGCTCTTACACTTAAACTCAGCCCATTTTGTTAATCTATATGTTGCCACGTGTTCCGTGGATTTACCTGTGTGCCATTACGTGCTGCTCCCTGGATGGTGGGCTGATGTCTCCTGACTCAGCCTTCCTCTTTCCAGAATTCTCCTTGTCTGTTTATCCTGCCTGTACTTCCTGCCTGGCTACTAGCCAATCAGCTTTTTATTTATCAGCCAATCAGAGCAACACATTCACAGCATACAGAAAGACATTCCCCCATCACTGGGGTGTGTAAGACAGCAGGCTGAGCAAGCCAGGGAGAGCAAGCTAGTATGCAAGCAGCTTTCCTCCATGGCTTCTGCCTCTGCTTCTAGTTTAGTTTCTGTCCTGACTTCCCTCTGTGGGGCTGTAATCTGGACCTGTAAGTCAGATAAATCATTTCCTCCCCCAAGTTGGTTTTGGTCAGCATTTTATCACAGCAATAGAAAGCAAATAAGAGCATACCCTAGGTACCAAGCAACACAGCCCTAGTCATACCAATGGCCAAGAACTGGCACAATCACCTGCAAACTGGGACCCAATGGGAGTAGACAGTCCTATCCAAGACTCAGGGAGTGGGGGCAGGGTAGTAGGCTGGGCCTACTCAGGTCAAACATTAGCAGGAAGGAATCCTGTGATCCAGAGGAAGTACTGAAGAAAGACAGAAGGACTCAAATCAGGTGAGTGGGTGTCTAGGGCCCAAGGTGAAGAGAAAGCAGCCAGGGATGGAGACATAGAGGGCATGGTACAGGGAGCAGGTCAGAGCATCTGAGAAGCAGGTTTAGGGCTGGCCTATCTCAGTGGAGGCTGCCATCCAAAGAGCCTTAGCAATGCCTCTGCGGCCTCTGTGGGGTCCATGTGTATGTGTGTGTGTGTGTGTGTGTATGGGGGGGCGGTGAGTGTGAGTCCAGAGGGAACACTGGAACCCATGGTAGATTCAGGAAGGCAGGGCTGGGAACTGGGCTGTGACTATTGACTCAGGAGAGACAAAGGCCTCTGTAGGCAGACACAGAAAGCGTGAAGGCTTCTGACTTGCCCGACCCCTTGATGTGGCCTGTGACGTATGACCTGAGGTGACCTGGTCTGCTCTCATTATTTCCGGGGGCCGGAAGACCTGCTTGAGCTGACTTCCCTTCTAAGAGGCTGTGGGCAGCCTGCAGAACTGGCCAGTGCTGGGCAGAACTGTGGAGGGCCTATCTTACCATACAAGGCTTTCCGTGTTAGGAGGAGAAATTCATGAAATGTGGGTTCTGGTCACTGCCTGGGGGTACTGGCCTGGACCTCCAACAGTCATTCCACCCTAGAAATGGGCTGCAGGTGTCTGTGGAACATGGGTGAAAGAGGTCTGAAGCCAGCTACTTCTCCTCTATCCCACAGGCCCCTGAGCTCTGCTATTGGTCCTGCTTCTCTGCAGCCTGGGCCAGACGAGGAAAGAGGCGGCAGCTGGAGCTGAGTTGTGCACACTCAGGGGAAAGGATCTGGCAGAAGAGACGAGGCTGGCCTGGCCTCCTGCCTTTTCTGTGCTGTCTTCTGGGGCAGGGCCAGCCCAGCTAGAAAGAGAAGCCTCCAGAGGCACACAGCCAAGGGTCAGATGAGTCATAGAGACAGGGAATTTGCAGGGCTGGAAGGACCTTTAGTCTTTGGCCTGAGAGAGAGGCCCAGTCAGTATATAGAGCAGCAGGCACAGCTGTTCTCCCGTATGGAGCACCCCACAGACATCACTAGTTGATCCCCCATGTTCTTGCTCTGTGGTGCCCTCAGCATAACTGTCTGAGTATTGCCAAGCAGCTGGGGTTCATGTGGGGAAATTCAACCTACCAGGCATCCGAGGTTGAGCCCAACCTTCTCATTTTCCTGAAGAGGCTGCTGAATTGAGAGATGGGAGAGGAGAGGTGCCTGGTCCATGATCAGACTCCATGCCCAATGCCATCCCTGTTCTGCCGACAACAGCATTTGTTAAGAACTCCTCAACTCATGAGTCCTTGTCTCCCTTCATTTCTACGGTCTAACTCCACCCTCAGACAAGTTAATCTGCTACAATTTCTCCAATTATTGATCTATAGAAAACTGATGCTTGCTACCTTAGGTCTTATTAACAAGAGTTAACTGGATAGAATGCGGTCTGTCCGTATAAAGCAATGCCGTCTGTCCATAAGAAACAAAAGGTTGCTAGAGAAGCCCTGATAGGCTCCACCAGTCACCACAATGATGGGGGTGGACCTCAAGAATGTTCTGCAAAGTGGAAGAAACTAAACAGTGCCCAGGTCCACTTACAGGAAATACCCAGACTAGTCGAGTCTGTAAAGAGAGAGCAAATGAGTGGTAGTTGGTGTTGGGAGATGGGGACTGACCAGTGGCTAACATGTTCTAAGACTAGTTGTGGTGATAGCTGCGCAGCTGTGACAATAGTAAAAACCATGGAGTCAGATACTCTTAGAACTATTTCAAAAGTGACGCTTAGTCAGCATATTTCTAGAGGTGGTGTGTGCCAGCGTGTGGCTTGGTGTCTGTCTGGAAGAAGCAGCTGACAGATGTTCCTACTGAGTGCTTCGTGGCAAAGGGACTGCTCAGTCTGACTGGTACAGATCCTAGAGAAGGAGGTGCTGTGGGATGGTCTTTCTGTACGCTGTGAGTATGTGTTGTGTGTTGTTACCATTGGTTAGCAAAGAAGCTGCTGTGGCCTATGGCAAGGCAGAATAAAGCCAGGTGGGGAATCCAAGCAGAGATACAGGCAGAAGGAAGGCAGAGTTGAGAGAGACACTGAGCCCTGCTGGGGGTTGCGGGGAGGGGGAGTGGGGGGGGGCAAGATGTAATGGAACACAGGTAACCCACAAAGCCATGAGGCAAAACACAGATTAATAGAAATGTGTTGAATTAAGTTGTAAGAGCTAGTTAGTGATAAGCCAAACAGTGTGTAACTCATATAAGCCTCTGTGTGTTTACTTGAGACTGAACAGCTGCAGGACCAGGAAGGACACAGGAAAACTTCCGTTTACAGAGAGGTGTACATTTTGTCATCACAAAGTTGGGGGGGGGTGCTATGTAGGGGCAAGAGGTTGTCACCACAGCCCTGCAAAGTGCAGAAAAAGCAAGAGTCTCTCGATGAATCTAGAGCTCACCAGTTGGCTAGACTGGCTGGCCAACCAGCCCTGATCCTCAGCACTGGGATTACAGGTGCACATTGCCACAGCCAGCTCAATCCTTGTGTTTACAGCAAGCACTTTATCAACTGAGCTGTCTCCCCAGCCCTCACCCTGCCCCCCTCTGTCCTAGTGGGACTTACTCCCCAGCCCTCCCTATTGTCACTAAGTCTCGACTCCCTCCTGACACTGGTTGGAGGGCCTCATCTCAGTAACAGTAGCTATTTGCTCTGTCAGTGATGGACTGAACTCTTGGCTCTGCTGTCTCCTTTAGTTCTTACCTCACCACTAAGGTAGGTGGCATGGTCTCCCTGTTTTACCAAAGACTGCTCACAGGATGCAGTGGCCCCAGAATGAGGCTCTATCCTTTCCCCGAGACTGTAACCTGCCTTATGCTACTGTGAACATCCTAAACCCAGGCTTTCGGGTCTGATGACCTTCAGTATCAGCTGCTGCTCTTTGCCCAAAGTCCTGTAGCTGCCACAGGAGAGCGGAACAGTTCCCAATGGCCTTCATGGGCTTCTGCTATGATGTCCTAGGGATGGCTGCCCAAGCTGCTCCCTAAAAATGCCTAGACCCCAAGTCTATGAGTGGCCGTAGACTGCCCCCCAGGGTGAGCTCTCCAGTTCCTTCCTAACATGGATGTGCAGGCTTCTGACCTGACTCCGAAGCTCTGAGAAGGCAACGCACAGATGTCTTCTGCATGGAAACCAAGAATTGCTGCTGAGATCGAGCTGCCCGGGAAGGTAGTGAGGCTCTGTCCCTCCCATCAAATGGGGTGAAGGGCTTATGCCGGCAGAAGGAAAAGGCTTGGGTTCCTCAGACTACTTTCCCCAGCACCTCAGAGAAGGGGGTACAAGCACATGGGCTTTTTTGTTATTTCAAACAAATGTTGGAGCACAGGGCTGGTGAGATGCCTCAGCAGGTAAAAACACTCTGCTGCCAAGCCTGACAGCCCTGACTTTGACCACCAGGACCCACATGGGAAAGGAAAGAACCAACCAGCCTCTCACAAGTTACCCTCTGACCTCCATACTGTTGTAGCACCTGGGCTCCACAGCCACACATAATAAATAAACGTAATTTAAAAGTTAGGACTATTCCAAGCCCAGAGAAACCTACAGAAAACTCAGCGATGTCCTGTGTAGCTGCAATCCAGCTTGTGACATCCATTGTGTTACCACATCTGCCTTGAGTCTTCTTTTTCAGTAATCTTAGAACTCTGGTCAAAGGTTCCCTCACCTCCACCGGGGAGCACCCTCACACCCCCACCCCCCACCCCCGCTGCCAGAGAACACCCTCACCTCCCTACTGGGGAGCACCCTCACCCACATTGGTGAACTGTGGCCACCGAGGAGACATACAGCTGTCATGAATGCTTTTGGACTCAGTAGTTGGCTTATTGCTCTCCATAGTCTGGTGTTTTCGTTTGTTTGATTTTAGGACTTTCTCTCTGGGCTTCATCCCAGACTCCTGGGGTAGCTGCAGGAACAGAACAAAGAATTCCTGTGGCAGCTCCTCTCTCATCGATGTGAACATTCTGTCTCCCTCCTCCTCCCCTCTTCTTTTTCCCTGACTCAGTAGAACATGAAGTTTCAGGCCTTGTTTTTGTTGTTGTTGTTGTTTGGTTTGGTTTTGCCTTACAGATCTCAGTGACTTATTCTCAGAGCTGAGGACATACGTCCCTTTCACCTCTGCCCCAGGGATGAAATGGGAAATGAGCACCAGGTACACAGTCTTTGTGCATTGGGGAGGGGGGAGGGTGTCAGTTGCCTTGTGACAGCTGAAGACTGCTGGAAGTTTATCTTATAGAGTTATAGATTTATCTTACAGATTGACACTTTTTGAGGGATACACGTGGTGTGTGTAGGTGTGGTACATGTGAGCAGGTGATGTGTATCTGTTCATGTGTGCATCCATGCATGCTAATATGGCGACCAGAGGTTGATGCTGGATGTCTTTGCCCATCATTCACTACCTTATCTTTTGAGACTGATCTGTCACCAAACCTGGAGCTTGCCATTTTGGCTAGACGGCTTGCCAGCCAGCTCCAAGGATCCTCCCATGTCTGCCCCTCCCTCCAGCACTAGATTACAGACACGTGCTCTCACACTTGTCTTTTGTATGTGTGCTGGGGATCTGCACTCAGGTCCCCCTGCTTGCACAAAAAGCACGTTACCTACAGCCAGCATCCCACCCCGGAATCTGCTTTCTCCCATTTTTTAAATTGGTACATACTGCAGCAGTGGTGGCCTTTGTCACCATCTCCAGCAAAAGAGGTGCTGGGAAATGTGACAACATCTCACATCTCAGATCTGACAGATTGTCATGTGAGGGGGCACAACCTTCCACTCTAGGGTACGTCCCCTCCCCGCCCCATGCTTGCCTAGCTTTTAGGTCCTGAGAAATGGTCCTCCTTAGCTGCTGTCTGTTTTGTTTCACAGTAAGTGAGGCACAGTGGGCATGAGGAATGGGTGAATCTGGGAGGGATGAACAGGCAAGTGACCGAAAAGTGTAGGTACTCCTGGGAGAAGCACATGTGACCACCAACGTTGTTACCTAGCAAGAGCTAGCTGAACTGTTCCCATGGGCCAGACTTCACCAACTCCATGGAGCAGATGAGAAAACCTTTGGTTTAAAATGATTTTCATCGGAGAAGCAATGTGTAATCATTATAATGATTTGAGCCAACCCCCTGCATGTCTCAGAACTGTCTATAATGATGCCTTGCATGGCCGTCTGCAAATTATTCCTTGTGCATATTTATATGTCTCTGTATGTATCTGTTCCCAAATAAGATTTAAAAAAAAAAAAGATTATTGAATTTTCTTTGCCAGCTACTATAAAGATATGCAAATGTGGAACTTTAAAAAAATCACCTTTTTTTAAAGTTAAAGATTTTTAACTTGTAAAGAAAAAAACAACCTCTTTTTATTGCATTGATCATTTAATTATTTATTGCATGTGGGGCTATGTGTACTATGAGGTACGTGTAGAGGTCAGAGGACAAGTTGTAAGAGTCAGTTCTCTGCTTCCACCATGTGGGTCCTGGGGATCGACACAGATCTTCAGGCTTGGCAGCAAACCTTTTTACTCACTGAGCCATCTCGTTGACCCGGTTTTTGGGAACTAGTGCAATGGTTAGAAACAGATTCCAGAGCCTGACCCCAGGGCATCTCATCTTAGGACCCTTAACTTGATCCCACCTGCAAAGACCCTTTCTCCAAGTCTCATGCATGGGCATGGGGGTTGAGATTTAGACTCTCTTTGAGGCACTCGGCTCAGCCTTGTGCAGCAGGTGTGAGGGTCACAGAGAGTTCACATCACCTCTGTGAAGTTCTTCCTGCCTTCTTTCTCTGCGGAGTCCTGTGCAGAGTGTCCGGGCCTTGCCAGAAGTCATGATGATAGGTGGGGTGACATGGCTTATTTCCTAGACCTTCCCTCTCTCAAACCCTCCACTTTCTGTCCAAGTCTACCCAAGAGGTCTCAGTTCTCCCAGTAAAGCTTCCAGGAGCTCACCAGGCAGCCAAAGCCTCTGGCTCTTGGCCAGGAAACTTCTGCGCTCTCCTCCAGGCGGGTGGTAGCCAGCCAGCACCCAGGCTGCTACCCCACTGCTCTGTCTTCTTCCCACTTAAGTTCATTAGGCCTGTGACAGAGCCCACTCCTTCTTTCCAGAGCTGCTCAGAACATCCCGGAGAAGCCGGGTGCTGAGGTACACTGTGGACTTCTTGGGCAGCTGACCACAGGCACACGGAGGCAGCAGAGTGTCCCTGGACAGCTGTGGGAGGGGAAGGCTATGAGGCCACTAGAACCATTGCTTGAGCCACACACTGCAGGAGCATCTGTCTTGGAGGGCTTCTCTTTGTGGCAGAGCTCCTTTGTAACCCCTGGCCTAGTTCCTTCATGCTGTCAAACTCCATTCATGATGGCCCCGTCACTGTCACATGTCACGCCTGCTTGCTTCTTTATCTGCAGTCAAAGATCTCAGGGTACAGCGGCCTCAGCATCTGCTGTCAGGAGGGAGGGCGTGGGTGTCAGAGTCTCTGCTGTGCCAACCGATGGCAGGCACAGTGCCAAGAGGGTTCAGCCACCACCACTGACAGCAGGAGTCACAGCCACAGGCAAAGCTCAGAGTGGGCCGGCTCAGCATGTGCGATCCCACCTCCTGCCTGTTCCCTGTGGACAGTTGAGAACTCAGGTTTCCCTGTGTCATCTGTCTCTAGCTTGGTTACGACAGATACCGTGCGGCTTTGTCCCTTGGTTCCTGTCACTCTTCCAACCTAGTATGAAGTCCACACCTCCCTGAGGCCTTGGTTTCTCCAACTTCTGTATCTTGCCAGGAGACAAGGACTGTGGCCTTTGACATCTTACAGAGTCCTCTAGGGGGGAAAAAAGCTACCACCCTAAGGGCTCTGAGCCACCCTCTGTCACGTTCACACTCAGCATGGACCCTGAGGGACCTCAAGGAGCTGACTTTCTGGAAAGCATCTTTGGAGCCCATGTTGGGCTGACCCATGGTGCTTGTCTCTGCCAGCTGTGTGGACCACCCTGGCCTTGCCTCTTCATCCACCAGCTGCACTTAGGGCATGAGAAGAGTCCTCCCTGGGGTTTACTTGGTCAAGAAACTCAGATTCTCTTGGCAACTGTGTTTGCGTTCATGCCAGGCTGCATGTTTCCCGTACACTCGAACTCATGGGTTGCCACCAGGGCCAGAAGTCTCGGACACAAGACAGCAGCACACAGGTGTGAGCACCACTCGCTCCTGTCAAATGTGCCGGAAGTCCTCATATGAAGTCTGCACACAGTAGGGGATTGCAGCAGGAAGAGAAGAATGACAGCTGGAGAGTCAAAGGATAGGAACACAATAGCTAGCTCTGCTGAATTACAGGAAACACTGTGCTAAATCTTCAACAGACTGCATCAGATTGGCACAGTCATCCTGCCAGGCAAAGACATTTTTTTTTTAACGGTAATTAAACTGAAGCCCAGAGAGGTAAGATAATGAGCCTAAAGCCACACAGCGTGAATTCAGATCCAGGCTTCTGGTACAGCAATCAGGCTTCATTTGAATGGGCTTCACAGGATGTGAAGAATTTTATCTTAGTTTCCTGAAGAAGTAAAATTGAATGTTAACCATGCAGAAGAGCAGATTTTGTAGTGAACAGTCATATCTACCACTTACCCTTAACGTTTTTCCCTGTTTGTGTTATTACATGCCTTCATCTATCTGAAAGTTCCCTTTGTTTTTGTGCATTCCAGAGGAAGTTCTAGCCCTCCCTGAATATGTTAGCATATGGGTTGTTAACTACAGAGTTCAGTAGACGCCCGCTCTCTACTGCTTTAGTATAAAATGGATGTGAGCAAAGTAAACAAACACGCGGATGGAAGTATGTACCGTTTGAACTTCGCATTGACTCGTGGGATCTGTTTTCCTTGCCCGTGGCTTTGATGTCGTGTGGGCATTCGTGATTCACCCATGTGGCTCTTCATCAGTGGATCTCTTTATTGCTAGCTGTTCCCTTGTGTGGGGAGCCCAGCCCCTTCATCCTCCTTCCGTCGATGGGTCCCTGGGCCAGTTTGGAGTTATTGTAAGTCAAGCTGCTGTGACCATTTCCTTGCCCATCTTTTTACAGATGTGGGCTTTCGTTCCTTTGGGGAACATACTGAGGAGTGGGACCTGCCATGGAGACCGTGTGTTCAAGTTGTGACAACTTGCCCTGTCACTTTCCAAAGTGGTTGTACCAATGTACATTTATACAAGCAAATCTGAGAGCCTTCTGGTACCTGAGCCATCCTCAGCAAAAGTGGTGGGGGTGGTCTTTATTTCAATCTTCTGGTTGCACCATGGTGTCACCTTATGGTTTTAATTGCCATGTCCCTAATAACCAAGGATTTCTAGCACCTTTTCACCTGCTTATTGGCCCATGTATGTTGTCTGTAGAGAATCTGTTCAGATCTTTTGACTCCCCTTTTTTAATTGACTTGCCTGTCACTCATGAAATATGTGTTTTGCAAATATTTCCCTCCAGATTGATGGGCAGAGGTGTGTGCATGTGTCTGTGTGCACATGCGTAGGTGCACATGTCTGTGGAGGGCAGAGGACAAACACGGGTGTTCTTCAGACACCTTCCAACTTGTTTTTGGAGACAAGATGTGGTTTGAATAAGAATGGCTCCCATGGGCTCATATATTTGTCATGCTTAGTCATTATGGAGTGGCACTACTTGAAAAGAATCAGGAGGTGTAGTCTTGTTGGAGTGGGTGTGGCCTTGTTGGAAGTTGGAGGAAATGTCACTGGGGGTGGGCTTTGAGGTTTCAAAAGCCCAAGCCAGGCCCAGTGCCCCTCTCTTCCTGCTGCCTGTGGATTCACATGTAAGATGCTCAGCTACTTCTCCAGCACCATATCTACCTGCGTGCTGCCATGCTCCCTGCCATGGTGACAGTGGACTGAGCCTCTGAAACTATAAGCCAGCCCCAATTAAATGCTTTCCTTCATAAGAGTTGCTGTGGTCATGGTGTCTCATCACAGCAATAGTAACCCTAAGACACTAGATCTCTCACTGGCCTAGAACTTGCCAAGGTGCCTGGTGAGCAAGCCCCAGACATCCACCTGTCTCTACCTCCTCAGTACTGGGATTGCAAGTGTGTGCCACCATGCCCAGCTTTTTATGTGGATTCTGGGTATCAAACTCAGATCTCATGCTTGCCTGGCGAATACTTTACCTCCAGTCACCTCAGACCTGGGTAGAAGTTTCAACTCTAATTCAACAATTTTTTTAATACAGTAGTTGTTTTTGACATCCTGTCTCATATCTCTGCTTATCAGCTGCAGTGAGTCAAGAGCCCCGTGGGAACTACAGGCAGACAGGCAGTTCAAGCAGGAGACTGGAGAAAGATATGTAGGTTCTGTGGGGGGTGATGGACAGCTGCCTTTCAGGGGGTCCTTTCAGGATAAGAATGCCTTGAATAATAGGGCACAGGCCTGAATTCTTTAGGAAGTGGGAGCCACAGAAGCTTTTGGAGCAGGGATGCACAGTATTAGGACCACGTGACTCAAGCTAGAGTCTGGAACAGTTTCTGCTTGGTCACCTGAGAGCAGCAGCCTACAACTCATGATGCAGAGAGGAACGTTGGGGAGAGGGAGTGGAGCCACCTCGGTAGGTCTGCAAAGATCCCAGGCTTAGGAAGCCCAAGGTCCGGTCCAGGGAACAGGGTTCAGAGGCTCCTCCCCTCAGCACTGGGGCTCTGAGGGAGCTGCTTGAATACTCAAAGTCAAGGCTCCCAGTGACTACAGAACTCCTGGGGTCCCCTGCCTCTTCTAACTTCGCCTTCCAAATTCACCCCTGTCACCTGCCCCCATCCCTGAAGTTCCTCCTGAACTTCTCTCCCCCGGACACCTGCAGTTTTCAATCTAAAGTCACTGTGTACTGGGTCCTCCTTGGCCTTCTAGGCCCTCCCCCCTCCCCCCAAGCCCTTCCCCTGCAGTTCTGCTGTCCAGTCTATCCCACCCACTACCTCCTTTCCATCTGAAATGCAAATGCATGGATGGTTTGTGGGGTCTCTCTCTCTCTCTCTCTCTCTCTCTCTCTCTCTCTCTCTCTCTCTCACCATTTTGCACACTGTGGTCACCTGGGCCTAGAATGCTCTCAGCCTATATTTTCAGTATGGACCAGTCTCTCTTAACCCAGTGACCAATGTGTGGCAAGTCACATTGGATGGTGCAGGTCTCTGTCATTCATGGTGGTAACTACATGGGCGTGGACACGTCAAAATGGCGCTAGCTGTGTACAAGCCATGTGTACATCTCATAGCCTGCCAGTTGTTCTTCAATTAAAAGGTTTCAAAACCCTTCTTTGGGGATCTACTCAGATGCTGCCGTGCTTCCTTGAGTCCACCTGGGCTGAAACTAGCCAGTGTGTCCACTCTACTCCTATTATTATTAGTCCCTTCTTACGCCTTAGCCGGCTGTTTCTATGTGTGTCTTACTTGCTGTAATGATACATGCCTTAGGTGGAGACTTGTCTGTTGATATCATTCCCCAATAGGGCCCTGGCCACATAGATGTTAAATGAGCAGATGGGGTCAATTCAATCCCTACTTGTTGTCCATCCTCCCACGGCCCTCCGAAGGATGCACTGACCATTTGTCCTGTCTCAGTCCTGTTTCAGATGCTGGCAAAGGAGAGGGAGAAGAAGACGAGGAGAAAGATGGCATGAGGCTTGGTTTGCCAACCACCCCAAAGAACTGCATCCCACGCCGGGGTATCAGTGTCCTGGAGAAGCTGGTGAAGACCTGCCCTGTGTGGCTGCAGCTAGGGCTAAGCCAGACAGAGGCTGCCAGGATCCTACAGCGGGAGAGCGCTGGGGTAAGTCAGTTCTGTCCACTCTAGTAAGGCAGGTATAGCTGTGAGGAGCTCAGGATGCACCATGGTTCATCAGCAGATGCTCTGGAGTCAGGCTTTGGGGTGGACAAATGGCCCTAGGTTTCTGGGACTCATTTTTGTTTCTTTGAAATGGAAGCTTTAATATCTCCTCTCCATGTGATGTTCCCAGTACATGGGAAGAGAGTGAACAGTAGATGGTGGATGGGTGAGTGGATGGCTGAGTGGATGGGTGGGTGGATGGATGAGTGAATGGGTGGGTGGATGGGTGGGTGGGTGGGTGGATGGGTGGATGGGTGGATGGGTGGGTGGATGGGTGGATGGGTGGATGGGAGCATGAATAGATGAGATGATGGCTGAACAGACAGAGATGACCAGATGACAGTTGATAGAATGAGTCAGAGCACCTCCCCTGCTCCTGTCACCCCCACACATTTTCTCAAATGCTATTCCCTTTTGAAAACAGCATGTAATTTGTTTTAATTATAAAAGTGATCCATATATGCATTCGTTATTTGAAAAGAAAAACAAGCTGGACAGAAATGAACAAAATTGTCAGAAGTAAAATGTCTAATGAAGGCTTTTTCCACCTACTCAAGGCCAACTCACTCCCCAGAAGGCATTTTAAAAAGTTAAGGCAAAATACATATCACATCACATAACATCACATAAAAACAGACATTTAAAGTGTACCACAGGCATTTAGTATGCTCTGCATTAGTATGGAGCTACCGCCTCCAACTGGTTCTGAGACATTCTCTTCAGCTCAAAAGACAGCCCTGTCTCCATTAAGCAGCACCTGTCCACTTCCCCCTCCACCCCAGGACCCACTATGCTTCCACAATCGTCCTGACAGAGACCAACGTTGTATCCTTTTAGTCATCTTCCAGACAGTGTCTCACACCCTAGCGGCCATGTTCCCCAAAGATTCACCGTGTCCGAGGCTCTCTCCCACTGCCTTCTCAGGAATGAGCCGTGACCCCTAACTACCTAAGGCAACTATTGCTGCAAACAGAGGGGAGTTTCTGTCTACTAGTAACTCCCAAATACCCAGCAGCCACGTCCCAAATTACCACACAGAGGCTTATATTAATTATAAAAGCTTGGCCAGGGGTTGGGGATTTAGCTCAGTGGTAGAGCGCTTGCCTAGCAAGTGCAAGGCCCTGGGTTCGGTCCTCAGCTCTGGGGGGGGGAAAAAAAAGCTTGGCCAGTAGCTCAGGCTTATTACTAACTAACTTTTACCCTTAAATTAACCCATATTTCTGTTTATGCTCATGGCTTGTTACCTCATTTTTACATGCCCGGCAGTAGCTGGCTAGTGTCTCTGCTGATTCCACCTTCCTTCTTCCCATCATCCTCAGTTTGGCTTTCCCACCTAACTTCCTGCCCAGCTACCTACCTGTCAGCTTTTTATTAACCAATGAGAGTGATACATATTCATAGTATAGAAAAGGTTTGTTCCATAGCATATTGCTACTGCATCCCAGGAGCCACCGGGACGGAGTGGCAGAGCCAGGGTTTGAACCTGGGCCGTCCAAGGGCTCCTAGACTCTCTCACACTGTGTCTGTTTGATACTGGAGACTCTTGCTTCCTAGCTGTTCTCATCTGGGTGTGGCTTGTGGCACTTCTCTGTCTCCTGGGAGTCATCCTCCATCTAGAACTTAGGGCTCAGATTCTCCCACCCCCAAATATATTAGATCCACAGAGCTGTCATTTGTGCCTGAAAACTGGGGAGACTGGAATCCAGGGGACCTCTAGCCAAGTCCCAGCCACCCTGTCACAGGGTGTAGGGCTGGGAAGGTGATAATATCCCTGAGCCCAGCCAGCCTACCCC
The DNA here is from genome assembly GCA_902168425.1 of Peromyscus attwateri. Classification (NCBI taxonomy): domain Eukaryota; kingdom Metazoa; phylum Chordata; class Mammalia; order Rodentia; family Cricetidae; genus Peromyscus; species Peromyscus attwateri. The sequence continues at coordinate 32,992 of CABHPP010146284.1, forward strand.
AGCCCGTAGGTTAGCCTGAGTGTCCATAAATGCCTCTTTTCCCACAGGGGTGCACAGCAGGAAGCAGGGGGGCAGGGAGATGCCATGGCCCAGAAAACAAACCCACTGTTTATTCCTCTCTCTCTAAAGGTTTCTAGTCCTCCAGTGACTGGGGCCCACACAGCAGGAACCCCCAGCAGCCTGTGCCTTTTCCTGCGGGACAGGATTCACTCCTCCATTCTTGTGAGGAGGCAGCTTAAAGGCGGGTCAAGGAGCAAGCTGGTGCCTAGTGTCTTATTCGTTGCTTTTCTGTTGCTGTGACAAGCACTATGATGGGTCCAGAGGAATAAGAGTCTGTCATGGAGGAGGAATGGCAGGCGTGACTACTGGAGTAGCCAGCTAAGAGTTAACATCTTGACCCGCAAGCACAGAAGCAGAAATAACAACCTAGACATAGGTAAAACTGTTACTCTCAAAGCCCACCCCAGTGGCATCCTTCCTCCAGCAAGGCCACGCCTCCTGAACCTACCCAGACAATGCCATCAAGTGGGGACCAAGTATTCAAATGCCTGACACTGCGGAGGGACATTTATCATTCAGACCACCACAGCTGGCCATCAGGAAGGGTATGTCTAGGGTGTGTGAAGGAGGGTCTAGTCACTGAGTAGTAAGGAACAGATCCACCCCACCCCACCCCCCATCTCTGGAAGAATACTGATGGGAGTCATACCACAAACTGGGGCAATAGAAGTTGTGGTCTTGTCAGAAGTATTTCTGTGGCTAGAGTTAGGCTCAGTGGCAGTGTGAATGGCGTGTTCAGCAAGCAACCCCATTTTCCCCATACCATCTTTTCTTCAAAAAGCAGAGAAACTTGACATCTTCCCAGGCCCCTAAGAACAGAGATGATTCTGTGTGGGTTGTTTGTGAGTGCCGTCCCTGTGCTATCCAGATGTCACCTTGTCATTAGCTGGCTCTGCTTTTATCCTATTTTAAAAGCCATGAGGAGGCCTGAGTTGTTTCTTCAGTGCCAGCCTTTTAGAACCATTGGTGTCCAGAAAAGAGTCCTCAAGAAGCCACAGAAAGCAAAAGAGGCTGGCAGAGGTTATATACACTGACTGAATGCCCCTGGAAAGTAGTGTGGAGCCTACGCCTCAGGGCTCTGTCACCTGATGGTCTGGGAGCTTTGTGCTGTTCATCAGTCTATTACTATTACATGGGTTTGACAGTTCATTTTCCCATCCTTTCTCTCTGCCTGTTCTGTGAGAACAATCACCTGCCAAAAACAGCCCCGAGGTCAAGAGATATGGAGCTGGCTACAGGAGGCAGGGCTAGAGTCTAGAAGTCTAGGGAAAGCCCAGTGCTAGGTGGGCAGCAAGGCTGCTAGTCCTGGGGAGTAAGGTCACCTGCCTCAGGTTATGAGGCTAGTGAGTGGTGGCCTACCTGGGGCAGAGTGGGGACTAAACCAGTAAAGGAGAAACAGGAAGGAAGCAAACACAGTCACCTCATATCTCCATATTGCATCTGCACATTAACCATGGATGGAAAATGTTTGTGGGGACAGTTGCATCTGCACTGAACAGTACAGACTCTAAATGATACAGCATAACTCCAGTTTGCACAGCATTGGGCTAGCTCAGAGTTGACAAATGATCCCAAGAAGGTTTAGAGACTAGAGGAGGGTGTGAGGAGGTTGTATAGAGATTCAGGTGTCTTAGCTGAGGACAGAGATGTGTTCTGAAAGGTGATCACTAGGCTATTTTATCATTGTTGAGCCAACGTCCCATAACATACTTACACAAGCTAAGATGGCCACTTGCCAATATTATCTGAACCTTGTAGCCATTTCTGTCAGCTAAACATAATCAGCATCCCCCTTTCCAGATGAGGAAGTTGAGGTACAGAGATGTTGCCTAAAGTCACACAGCGAGGAGAGTGGGGCTGGAGAGTGAGTTCCAGGCCAGTCTGGACCACCATATAAGACTCTATTCCAAAGAAAAAGGAAAGAGAGGCACATGGTGTGATCTTCAAAGATGCTGGGAAAGCCCTTTGCTGCACAATATGCTTCCCACAGAACCAGTGCGATGATGTCATTATTTTGAAAAGCACAGACACCATGGGTGGTCCCTGTGCTTTAAGACAGCCCAGAGACCTCCTGGGTCCACCTCCTGAAGCATTGTGAGAGGCAGCCTTTGTCATGCCTAGAGCCAGCTCTCTTGCCCGTCCCCAGTGTCTGTGTGACCTTGGCCACATCTACTTCCTTCCTCAGGACCTGCCTCTACTCCCAGCAACCTCTCCTCTGATAAGGACTTGGGAACACTGTGGCCCTTTTTAAAAGAAAAAAAAAAATCATATGTATCCAGCAACAGAAAGTTGCCTTTATTTCTTCTGCACTCAGGCTGGTTTGTTGTTTTAGTTAGCATGGTTTTAGAGTTATGGAAAAGTTGCAAGCCCAGAACAGAGAGTCCCCTGTACCCTGAGAACAGAGCATGCCCTGTGCCCACCCACATGCAGGCCCTGCCGCTGACAGCAGCTAACCAACACTTGCCACGGTTTCTGTACCAGTCCTGGCACATCAGTGTCAGCTGAAGCCTGGGCTTGCTTTTGCCTGATGTCCTCTGTCTGCCCCAGGACCCTCTCCATGACATACATGCCATGCAGTCATCATAGCTCCTTTGACTCCTCTTGGTGGGGACAGTTAGTGAGACCTGAGGAGGACAGATGGGGTATTTAGCAGGATGTCCTCCATTGGAGTTTGTCTAGTGGTTAAGCATGAGTTGACAAGTCTCGGTGGAGTAACAGAGGCCAAGCTGGGGCAACCCATCATTCAAAGGTTCTGTGTTAGTCATGATTTTTGCTGCTGTGATGAATTCCCGAGAATTAAAAACCGATTAAAAGATGAAGGACTTACATGGGCTCATGGTTTGAGAGATCTAAGTTTGTATTTGGTTAAGATTGCTATAGACCTGAAGTGATGCTGAATGGCATGACAGAGAGCCAATGATGAGCAAAGCCCACCACCCTACGGTAGATAGGAAGCCCATCACCTCATAGTGGACAGGAAGTGATGGAGCAAAGTCTATCAACTCATGATGGACAGGAAGTGACAGAGCAAGGCCTATCACCTCATAGTGGACAAGAAGTGATGGAGCAAAGCCCATCACTTCATGGTGGACAGAACACACATAGCCAAACAGGAAGGACCCAGGGCCATATAAGGACCCGCCCCCAAATGACCTATGTCCTTTAGCCAAACCACATCTCCTAAGGTTTCCAGAGCTCTGAATTAGCACCCTAAATCAGAGACTTTGGCTTCAAGTCTTCAACACATGAATCTGTAGGGGACATTTCCTATTCAAACCACAACAGGTACGAAATAGCAATGCAATTCGTCCTGGCGGCATTGACTTTGCCTGCCCACTGCCAGTTTGTGACGTCTCTCCACCTCAACCTCATTCTTGCCCTCCTCTTCCCCTAATCTTCAGAAGGAAAGTCGCTCTGCTGTAAGGAGGGGCATTACACCCTGCCTCCTGGATGACAGGGCTCCAAAGACATTACAGTTCTGCATAAGATTCATCTCTTTCCCCTTGTCTGCTTAATAATGCCCATCAATATGTAATCCTAAGACTAGTTTTACACTTTGGGTGCAAACTAATTTTCAACCTTGTGTTTGTACCCCTGCTATGGGGGCCAAAGGTCAACCTCAGGTGTTGTTTATCAGGTTGGTATTTATTTATTTGAGAGTCTCATAGAACCTGGTTTCATTGTACCTTCGATAAGAAGGCAAGGCTAGGCCAGGCAGCAGTGGCGCACACCTTTAATACCAGCACTCGGGAGGCAGAGCCAGGCGGATCTCTGTAAGTTCAAGGCCAGCCTGGTCTACAGAGTGAGATCCAGGACAGGCACCAAAACTACACGGAGAAACCCTGTCTCAGAAAACCAAAAAATAAAAGAAGGCAAGGCTAGCTGGCCAGTGAGCCCCAGAGATCCTCTGCTTGTGTCTGTCTCCTCAGCGCTGGGATTTAGTGTGTGCCACCACCTTTTGCAAGGGTTCTGGGGAGCACACTCAGGTCCTAATGGCTTGATGGCTTGCAAGACAGGCGTTTTACCCACTAAGCCATCTCCCTAGACCCTAATATGCAATTCTGTGGAAAGCTGTCCACAGAAGTCTCTCACGTGGGCTGTGATGGTTAGCTTTTGTCAGTCTGACAGGATCTAGGGTCATCTGGGAAAGGGAATCTCAGCTGAGAAAATGACTCCATCAGATTAGCTTATAGGCAAGTCCAAGGGGCATTTTCTTGATGACTACTGTGGGAGGGCCTAGGCCACTGGGGGTGATGCCACCTCTAGGCAGGAGGCCCTAGGTTGTATAGAAAGCAAGCAGAGCATGCTTGTGAGCAGTATTACTCCACGGTCTCTGCTTGGGTTCCTGAGTCCAGGTTCCAACCTCCAATTCCTGCCATGACTTCCCTCAGTAATGGACTGTGAGCGGTAAGGTGAATAAACTCTTTCCTCCCAAGATACTTGTGGTCTCAGTGTTTGTCGCAGCAATAGAAAGCAAACAAGGACATGGCTCTTGTGTCCCTTGGACCCCAGCGCTCCACAATCGTGAGTACAGGTGTCCTTGCCTGCTTTCTGTTGGAGCACTTCCTTATTTTCTGGCCATACAAGATGCTGTTATCTTGTACACTCTCTGCCTCAGCCCAGGGACCAGCCACATCCTGTGTCTCCAAGGACTTCTGCTTCCTTTGATTAAGGAACTCTCCTAGAAGCCAAGGTCTGTGTGTGACCTAGATCTGTTATGATTGAATTGTCATCATTTCTAGGTTGAAAGACAGTTTTCATTTATTATTTATCTATCTATGGAGGAGGGATGCACATGCCACAGTGGGAGTGTGGAGCTCAGAGGACAACTTGTAGGAGTTGGTTCTCTCCTTCCACCATGTGGGTTTTGGGGATCAAACTCAGGTCATCAGGTTTGGTGGCAAGTGTTTTTCCCTGCTGAGCGATCTCGATAGCCCTTAAAAGGTAGTCTTCAATAAGAGAAGCCTCTGTGGTAGTGAGAGTTTAGCTTAAGAGCTGTGGGAATGCATGTTGTCAGATGGACTGGCAGATGATGGTTTGGCAGATTGCAAGAGTGCTAATTCCAGCCGGGCGGTGGTGGCGCACGCCTTTAATCCCAGCACTCGGGAGGCAGAGGCAGGCGGATCTCTGTGAGTTCGAGGCCAGCCTGGGCTACCAAGTAAGTTCCAGGAAAGGCGCAAAGCTACACAGAGAAACCCTGTCTTGAAAAAACCAAAAAAAAAAAAAAAAAGAGTGCTAATTCCATTCCAACAAGCTTCTTTGGTAATACAGGGAAGTCCTGTTTCCCTCCGCATGGAATGAGGCTGAGAAAGTTGGCACTGACAGTGGTGGGGAGGTTCAGTGGTCCCCTCTCTCATCCTTGTGGCAGCCCTGTGAACAGGGGCATACTCTCCATCCACACTTAGGAATCAGCTCTGCGAGGGGAACACATGGCCTGAGTTTGGCTTCCAATTGTGGTGTCTCATTCAGTTCCACCACTGGCTGCCTTCAGATGCCCAAATAATTACAGCATCAGCCCCCCAGGCCAAATGCTTAGTCCTTTGGCTTGGCTTAAAAAGTAGGGATTCTTCCATCTAACATCCCCAGACCTGCTGGGCGATGGGTGGGGGCGCTCTGTGTGGGGCTGGGACATTTGGCCTCCCCCTCAGTGCTTGAGAAGCTAATCCATCCGTTGGCACCAAGCTGTGTTTCTCCTCTCTGAAAGAGGAGCTGTTGGCATGCTTTAAAAGCTCCCAAGGTGACTCCGAGCTGTGGCCAGCCTTGAGAAATGCTGCCTGGGCCTTACCATGGCCGAGTTGTAAGTCAGAGAGGAAGGATGAGCTGCAGTTTCTCCATGTCTCATAAATGAATCTTGGTCAATGTGTCCTTCAGTCCATTTCCGGGTCTCTGATCTTCTGCATGCACTCCCCAGCTCTTTTGGGGTGGGAACCCTGGGGTGAGGAGAGGTCCTTGGCTGCCAATGAACTACCACAGCTATATGAGCCCAGGATGGCCACTGGGATGCCCATAGGCATGATGGGAAATTCCTCCAGCAGCAAACAGTTCTGGTCCAAAATGAAAGATAAAAACACAGCCATTTAGAGTGTATCTAGATTAGAGTTTTTATTTATTTGAGGGGATTGCTGTGGCCCTGTAATTCTTTGCCTGAGTCTTTTTCCATCCCAGCTATTGTTGAAAACATTGGCCTGTTCAAAACCCATCCTATCTTATCCCAGTACTTGGGAGGCGGAGGCGAGGTGGGTGAATCTCTGTGAGTTCAAGGCCATACCCTATCTCAAAAGAAAACCAGACATCCTGGCAGGGTATGATCTGTGGTTGGACATGCCTGCAATCACAGCTTTCAGGAGGCAGAAGCAGGGGAATCACTGCAAGTTTGATGTTCTGCTGGGCTCCATAGTATGTTTCAGCCCAGCTTGGACTACCTAGCAAGACACTGTGTCAAAAAACAGAACAACAAAATTACTCAGCCAGGCGGTGGTGGCGCACGCCTTTAATCCCAGCACTTGGGAGGCAGAGCCAGGCGGATCTTTGTGAGTTCGAGGCCAGCCTGGGCTACAGAGCGAGTTCCAGCAAAGGCGCAAAGCTACACAGAGAAACCTTGTCTCAAAAAAACCAAAAAAAAAAATAAAATAAAATAAAAAAAAAGAAAAAGAAAAAAACAAACAAAATTACTCCATACTGACCAAGACAGACAGGGAAGGATTCCGAGTTGTCTGCACTAGCCTCAGATTGCCTTAATTCATCACAACATAAGCTCTCTTGCAACCTTGGGGGGAGGGGCTGGGAAGGCCCCCAAGGTGCTGGAGCAAGAAGAGCATTGGAATCCTACAGGTTTTCTTCCCTACAGAGCCAGCTCAGAGAGGGCAGGTGACCTCCCTGACAATGCAGTTCTGCATCGGAATTTAGAAGGACACAACTATTCAGACTCAGTGCCCAGGCCTCTCACCATCATCTAGTTCAGAGTTCAGCTGGGGGAATCCTAGCTGTCACAGAAGTGAGACCCCAGTGTGGCCCAGTGGCTTACACTGTTCGGGGAAGGCCATTCTGCTTTCTAGGGGTTCCTAGTGGATTGTCTTGGGGGAGCTGATGAAAGGAGACAGGGGACAGAGGATCCAGACCCAGATGTCAGGTCAGGTAGGTGAGGACCCTGGGACCAGCAATGTCTACTGGTGGCCTGGTGAATTGGGGAAATGGCTCGGGAGCAGGAACCTTGGCAGTGTGGGCAGGAGAGTGAACAGCTCTGTGACCAGTCACCCTGGTGAGCATCCAGAAATGAACAGAAGGCCCTACTGCCTGCTCCTGTGTTGCTTACTCTGGCTCCTCTCTACTCAGAGCCGAGGCCTGAGGTCTGCAGTTTGGAATTAGGCCTGTCAGGTTTCCTTGCCACAGAAGCCTCCTGCCCACCTGGTCACTCTTCTGGTTCAGAGATGCTTAGGGGGACAGAAACGCTAGACTTCCAGCACATGATCTAGCCAGCAGCATTCTCCTGAGGTCTACTGGGCAGGAATGAAATCACAGACTGTGTAAGGGTACCCATCCCAACCCTGCTCATCTCCCCCAGGTCAGGGCGGGGCTGACAGCTTCAGCCTGGAATCCAGTCAGTCTCCCTCTGAAACCAAGGGCCTAAGAGCCTCTTGTTAGCATAACCCCATGCCTGGTCAGAAAAGGTCCTTAGAAAGGACAGATGCCCCTGCCTCAGGAAGTTCCCAGGGTTTTGAAGCTCTGTACCAAGACCTGGAAACAAAGACCAGCTGTATTTCATATTGTGCCACACCCACTCAAACACTCATTCACACGCGTTTCCTCCAGCCCCGCTGGTTCCCATGGATCTGTGGGCAAGGAGGCAAATTGACCTTGAACCTCTGTAGAAGAAACAAAGTGACTTCATATTTGAGAGACGTGTTTGGAACAGTTAAAATTCAGTGTCTTGACCATTGTCTCTGGGCAGGGAGTGAGAGCTAATGGAAGCATCTAGAAACAAGCAGACAGACTAGCAACTCCTCTTCCCTTCTCTCTACTTCTGCTTCTGGTTCTCATGCTCTCTCCACCCTGCCCAGAAGAGAGAGGCTAACCACCACCTCCTCCCCACCCCCACACCTTCCCACTTCAGCTAACTTCCAGAAGGGCCGTGCATGCCCATGAAGAAACGACCTTTAAGAGCCTGGTGAGATAGGGGAGGGTCATGCCTGAGACCTAGAGTCAAGGCCCTGAGTTTAAAACCCATCTCTAGCATCTCCTGTGCTGTCTTAAGCATTACCTGGCTCTCCTTACCTCTGTTTCCTCATAACCACACCCCCTATAGATTTAGTATGAGAAGTTGCAAGTTCAGGCTTGGGGCCAACTGGGGAGATGGTACATGTCAGCTGCTGTGGATCAGGAGCAGTGAGCTCACTGTGTGTTTTATTAACAACACTGCACTCATGCCTGAGATGACCTGGCAGTGTCATGGTGGGATTAATAATCAGTAGTTGTGGTAGCAGAATCTGGAGCCTAAGGAGAGGTCTTCTCCAGCGCTTCCCACACTTGGGGTCATGTCCTCACACTTGGGGATGTCCCGGTGTCCTCGCTCCTCAGCCAGCCCTCAACAGCTTGGCCACACTCCTGGCCTTGGGAATTCCAGCTGAGCTGTTTGGGACCTGAGCCCAGGAGACAGAGTCCAGGGGCAGTGTGAGCATGGAAAGAATGGGAACACGGACCGAGTGCTTCCCTTCTGTTGACAGTGTGTTCCAGGAGGCTAGGAGTATTCCAGAAGGTGTCACCTGGGAAGGGAGGGTGGGCTTGGGAAGGGCCAGCTGGACCTGCAAAGAACATTATTAAAGAACAGTTTATAACAAAGGAAGGGCCTATCACTGTGATTGCACCTAGGAGGCCACTGCCTCTGGGGACCACTCGGAAGTGGAGCCACTACGTCATCAGAAGTGGTACAGCCTAGGAGTCTATAAATAGATGGTTCCCATTCTGAGCTGTCCCTGGTGTCCGTGGTCAGCCAGTACTGGCTTAATAGAGCACAGACACACATGTCTCCTGGCACAGAGAGTCACCTGTCAACTCAGAGGGAATCTACAGCAGAAGACCTGGAAGAACTTCATTTCAGGTTAGTGCAGAGAGCCCTTGCATGGTGAAGGTCCTGGGTATCCTGAGGCTGGATCCCATTCAGCCCCTCACAGCCAGGAAGCCGTGACTAAGTTTATATTTATAGATTCCCAGGTTATACCACTTCTGATCATGTAGTGGCTCCACTTCGAATGGTCCCCGGTGGCAGTGGCCTCTCAGGTGCAGTCACAGTGAGAGGCCTCTCCATTGTTACAAACTGTTGTTTTATAATGTCCTGGCCAGGCCAACCTTCCCGAGTTCATCCTGTGGTCCAGGCAGGCATTTACTCAGGCACCACACCCTCCCGGGGTGTAGTGGGCAGTGATGGTCAGGGTCTCTTCGCTTCTCACCTGTAAAATGGGGACCATAACAAAACTCATACCATGGGGTGATGGAGAAAATGGAGCCAGTGAGTATATGATATACCCTGACAGTTCCTGCCACAGAGAGCTCCAGGTTAACTGTCTGCTATTTTTAGCAGGGACTGATAGCAAAGGTCCATAATCCCAGCTGCTCAGGAGGTAAACCAGAGGATCAAAAGTTCAAGCAAGGCGTATGTGGGCCTACAGAGTGTGTCAAGTCCAGTCTGGGCGACTTAGTGAGACCTTGTCTCAAAGGAAAATGAAAGGAAGGCTGAGTCTGAAACTTAGTGGCAGGGCCTTGCTGCTTAGCACCCACGAGGCCCTGTGTTCAGTCTCCAGTACCATAAAGTCCAAACAAAATAGCTATTTTTATTTATTGATTTATTTCTGTATTTTTTTTTCAAGATGGGTTTCTCTGGTAGTCTTAGCTGTCCTGGAACTCGCTCTGTAGACCCTGCTGGACTGGAACTCACAGAGATCCTCCTGCCTCTGCCTCCCAAGTGCTGGGATTAAAAACTTGTGCCACCACCACCTAGCTGCTCTTTTTTGTTTTTGCAAAGGAGAAAAAGTATACATTTTCTGATACCTATGATTGTTTCCAACAGACAGTCCCCACCTCCAACCCCACCCCTCCCCCAAAAAAGCTGGATGCTAGAGCCATGAGCTGAAATTCAACCAACTCCCAACTATGAGGGCTTTTCTGAGCCTAGTTCCTGGGCCACCGGCATACAGAACCCCACCCACTCCCACGCATCAGCAGTGGAGAAACTGAGACTCCACTCTGGATATGGGTCAGGTTCACTTTTCTCAAGGGATGTGTGACCACTTCCTCTTCGAGTTTGTTTCAGATACCCTCTGGATGATTTCCACCCTGCCTCCATCCCTCTTCCTCCATCCTCCGAAAGCTTCCGGTTCACTGAGCCTCTGCTTCTACCATTTCAGATGTTCCTGGTTTGCCGGGACAGCAGCCTGAAACGCCTGGTGCTGTGCGTCCGTTTCCCTTCCCTGAAGGACAGCTCCACTGAGGTCCTGGAGTACCCAATCAAAGAAGAAAAATCTAGTAAGTTCTCACCTCACCTTCCTCCCTCCAAGCTACACAGTAGAACCTGCTAGCCACAAACCCTCCACTCTGTGCCCATGTTTGAAACTAGAATGGGAAAATGATTTTTAGAGTTGGGGTGAAGGTAGCAGTGGATTAGGTAAGAGTTTGAGAGGAGACACGTGTTGGTATGTTTCCTGTGCCCACATTATGTGGACTAGACCTTGACCAGGTTTGTTTTAAACTCAGCTTATCACTCAAATGTTAAAATTGCCAGACATGGTAGTGCATGCTTGGGTAACTTGGAGGCCCGCCCAGCTACGCAGTGAGTGTCGGGTCACAAAGTATCAAATTAGAAAGGCACTATTTCAAAACATAAAGCAAAGTCACTGGTAGTTTCCACCGTCTCTGCTCACAGCTTGGTTGTCTTTGCTTCCCAGTGGCCATAGTCAAGTTTTTTCTTGTTTGTGAGCACAAAGGATGATAAAGGGAGGAAAAGGTGAAGAAATAAGATGTCTGGTCCTGGGTTTCAACGACACATTAGTACATTCTCAAACTGTGATTGTGATCTGGGGTGTGTCATGTAGCCTCTCAGGCTTTTTCTTCCATCAAATGAAACTAACGATCACTGTCCTATCTCTGTCCCAGGGCCTTTGAAATGGTCACATGGGCAAGCACTTCTAAAGACAGAGTGTTAGTTCTGCATGTGCACAGGACTATCAGAGAAGAGCTGGGTTAGGGGGAACCTGTTTGGGGATCTTTAATCCAGGCTGGCCTCAAATTCATAGGCCTCTGACCTCAGCCTCTCCACTGTCAAACTGAGAGGTGCACACTACCATGCCTGGATCCTGGGGTGGGTTTGTACTGATCAAGACGTCTTGGATCTTGGATCTCCTTGTCTGGGCTAGGATCACCCGTCTGCACCAGCTTCTGCATCCTTTCAAAGGCCGTGTTCACGGGTTAGGTTTTAAAATCCAAGAAGCCTGTGATGAGAATCCATAGGATAAAGCTGGGTGGTGGTGCACACATCTTTAATCCCAGCATTCGGAAGCAGAGGCAGGTGGATCTGTGTGTTCAAGCCCAGCCTGGTCTACAAAGTGAGTTCCAGGACAGCTAGAGCTGTTACACAGAGAAACCCTGTCTCAAACAAACAAACAAACAAACAAAGAATTCATAGGCTATCCCAAGCACCAATTGATGACACCCATAGAAACAATTCCAGGGTGTCCCCTGAACCTTGTCACCCTCGTCAACCACAGAGTGACAGCCGCTAAGGAAGCTACAGTAAATACTCTCCTGCTTGTTGTTCAAGACACTGAGAAAGTACATAGATAAATAAGATGGAGGTCCTGGCCTCCTCGGGGTCTCCAGGCAGGTCGGAGGGCTATGCTAGAGCAGGGCAAATAGATCTCTATTCCTCTCATGATAGTGCTTGACAGGTGTTATGGCCAAGGGACTCCTGTCCAAGTGTATGGAGGGCCCAGGTCCTCCCTTCTGTAGGAAGAATCTGGAAAGGTATCTAAGAGGCAGAATCTTTAGGGCTGGGTCCTAAATGTGTGACGGTGCTTGTATTAGTCCAATAAAAGGCTGATTTTCTACAAAAGGAAAATAGAGCAGGTTCCCATCCTGCTGGGAGGGGGTCTTTCCAGAGACTCAGACCACATGAATAAAACACAACCTATACTTGTCCCATGGCTACAGAGAGAGCATCTTGTGGCAGGAACACACAGCACCTGCCTTTTAGGGTATCAAGTGAGATAAGAGACAGCAGTGGAAAGGTGTTTACTGTCATGGGGAATGTGGCCATGTGGAAAATCAGCCAACTGCCACAATACCAAGAAATGGCTTAAAGTTTCAGGAAGCACAGGCAAGATGTGCCTCCCTCGGGAACCCTGCATGACCCTGCTGCTCTACCTCCAGCACGTGGCCTCCATATTTTAGGGTTGGGTCCAAGGCAACAGTTAGACTAGGAAAGGAGTCTGGGTGTCTCCTGTACCCATATTTTATTGAGAAAAAAAAATTAAGTCATTTGACCAAGCCCACCTGCAAGGGACACTGGGAAATGTAGTCAATCTTGTGCCCAGGAAAACAGAGCTGCTGGATTTTAATGAACTGCTAGGAGTTGCTCCCTGAGTATGAGGGTAGAGATGTGGAACTAGGAAAAAGCTGTGGAGTCAGGGGGCGAGGGTGGAGTTCTCAAAGAGGATGGGGCCGGGGGTGCTGTGTTTTTTTCTAAACCACTGGAATACATGTCCCTTGGTGACTCAGAAGGGGTGGAGTTGTTTGGGTTGTTTTCTGTTTCCCAAGAAACCTGGGTCATTTTTCCTATGGCCCGGGGAAAGTGACCTTCACAGTGTCTGGCACCACATGGTCCTGGATGTGTTTGTGACCCCTAGAGAAAGTGGACCAATAGGCCACAAACTGATGGTCTGGGATTTCAGGATAGTCCTTCCTCTTACTGAGAGTCATGACTTCTGGGCCTAGGCTGCCACACATTAGTTACCTCTGAACTTTTAGGGACCCAAGTGCCTTGAGTGAGTTTCAGCCTGTAGGACTGGAAAAGTGGTCAGGTAGGGGTGTGCCCGGGGCTCTGTGGAGAGATTACTGGCTCAAGGGCGGTACCAGAGGTTTTTGGAGGTGACAGGGGAAAGTGTTGCTAGCCCAGAGACTGCCTGGGCTTCTGTTCTGCTCTTCTGTCCTCTATGCCTTTCCACCTGCCTGCTGCTGACTTCGGGGCCATCACATGGAGGCCTCTGCACCTTAAACACAACACACCCCTTGGAAGGCAGGGTGGCAGTTTGATTTCATGTCCCCTTTCCAAGTGTGAGTGTGCAGAAGGCAAACAGAGTAGGATGGCGGTAACTGGAGTGAAAACAGACCCAGTTCAGAAGCATTTCAGCCATGGGAAGTACCCCTCAGCACAGAACTGGCTCAATCCTGATCCAGCTTGCACAGGTGGGAATTTATAGCAAGGTGGGGAGGGATGATTGGATGGGGTGCTGGCTGAAGGTGGGCAGATTGGCCCCACTTCTAAAGGATGGGAAACAAGAAAAACCCAATTGGGTATAGATGGTGATCAGAGAGGCGGGGCAGAGGTTCCCCACGCACTTAAAGGGGTTATTGCAAGGTGGCGCACGCCTTTAATCCCAGCACTCGGGAGGCAGAGTCAGGTGGATCTCTGTGAGTTCGAGGCCAGCCTGGTCTACAAAGCGAGTTCCAGGAAAGGCACCAAAGCTACACAGAGAAACCCTGTCTCGAAAAAAAAAAAAGGGGATTATTGCTGAAACAGGAAGTACATGGAGGGACTTCTGAGAAGGTCCAGGAGCCTGTAACGGTTTAGTTGAGTGAAGTTCTGTTAAGGCAGATGGACAGTATTACTGGAGTTATGAAGGTCAGAGCCTGGGCCCTAGCAGCCCCAACAAACTGGGCTGGGCCACTGGTTCTCCATAGGCAAATTAAACAGAGAATAATGAAAAGATGAGGAAAGAGAGCTGCTCAGTGTGGGGAGAGGAACAAATAAAGAGATCCCGTCACCGTCCCCCACAAAGTCCATCTTCAGGGTCTTGACATGAGGTTTAAGTTGAGGGTAAGAGGTCTGTCTGCATAACTAAGCAGCCCTGGCCAAGGGGTGTGGTCATCCCTGACTGATCACTGACCCCATCATTGTCTGGACCCCAGTGTGTCCTGCAAGGTTGTTTGATGTGTTATCAGAACTGTGAAATCTCTTTCCAGGAAATAAACCTCCTCTAGCTGGCCCCAGGACCCCAGCCTTCTCCTTCTCCTAGCTGACACTTCAATTCCTTGGTGACAATGACTTCAATAGTGTGACAGCCCAGAGAAAGGGGCACCAGTGTCTCTTGAGAGTATCTTCATTTCTGCCACGATGGTTACACCAGGCCATTCAGAAATGGGAGCACTGATATCTCTGGCTCTTGGTTTCCTCCAAGGGCCACATGGTAGAATTCCCTGCATTTTAAGGCTTTAAATAAATTCAGTGTTTAACTTTGCCCTGAAGGTAATCAAAATGCAAACCAGTCATCCAGGCAATCTGGTTCTTCAATTCTTATTCCTCCACATTTACCACAAACACAGAGATGCCCGTGGTTTGTATATTTTGTTCTCTCTTTACATTACTCTGCTGCTCCCAAACCTCTTTCCCTTGAGGTCTGCCACTAGAGCAAGGGCAGTGGCTGTTTCTCTGCCTCAGCGATTCTAGGTCCCGCCCTCCACCCTCTCTTTTAATTCTGTGCCGTTACTGTCTTCAGGACTCAGCACTGACCGTGGGAGCCACACAGCCTGGTAGACTCTCACCTCTGCCTCCTGCCACTTCTGTGACTGGGGCAAGATGCTCCACCTCTCCAGGCCCTGGCATCCCTGTCTGTGAGGTAGAAATAATGATGGTGCCTTTGTCAGAATCCTGGAAGGAATCTATTGTCTAGAAGACATAAGATGTCAGACTTTGTGGCCAGGATGACTGCAGTGGAGTGTCCCGAGGAGGAAGTGGGAACACAAAGGCCCAGATCTAGAACTAGAGCTTTCTGGGTTTCCCCACACAAGTGGAGGGAGGAGACCAGGGGGTGCCCCAAAAGTGAGTTTTGCTTGACCACAACTTTGCTTTGAGGCACTTAGAATCCCCTCTCTTCTTCTCCTTCTTCTTCTCCTTCTTCTTTGTTTTTGTTTTGTTTTGTTTTTGAAACAGAGTTTCTCTGTGTACTCTTGGCTGTCCTGAAACTCACTCTGTAGACCAGGCTGGCCTCAAACTCACAGAGATCCGCTTGCCTCTGCCTCCCCAGTGCTGGGATTAGAGGTCTGCACCACCATTGCCGAGCTTCCCTCTCTGGTTTCTTACAAAGATTTTTCTTTGAAAAATCCTGATTCTGTCAGCTGAGCTTGTAGCGGTAACAGACTGCCCTAAACCTTAGTTGCTTACATACAAAGTAACATGGACGTACTATTATACTACTCATATGATTATGACAAACATATACAAAGTAACGAGTGTGTTCTCACTGATGTGACATGAACGACCTGCAGCTGAGTTTCTTCACACTGCAATGCTGCTGAAGAGCCATACCCATCCGGGGAATGAGAGAGAAAGCAGAATTCCATGATGACTCTGGAAGGTTCCACTCAGGAATGGCAGCCACCACTTCCCTGCATAACTCATTGACCAAACCAGGCCACATGGCCAGGCTGGAGCCCAGTGGGGTGGGAAGAATAATCTCCCCTCATACGTGTGGCCAGCAGGAAGGGGAAGTGACTCCAGAGATTAAGCAAAAGAGGATTTACAGCAGGGATGCACCTGTTGAAGGAGCAGAGAGAAGGATGGATGGGGCTATGCCATCTTCCGGGAGGTAATCCTGCCCCTTGATGGTTGGTATAAACAAGCTGTCCTAGAGGACACTGTATCAGGAGCATCCTTTATCCTAAATGCTTGAGCCAGGAGCATTGCAGACTTGCCCCAGATTGTGAAGTATTTGCACATGTGTAATGAGTGAGTTGTCTTGGGGATGAGACCTAAGCCTACCAAGGAAACTTATTTCTGCTTTACACATACTGTATAACATAGCCTTAAAGTGATTTTTTTCTTTTATAATCTTTCCAATGCACCTGCCTTTTAACTCTGCTTGTCGGTTGACATCAGGTGTAGAAGTTTTCACTTGTGGCAAGATGTCAGTGGACCGAACAGTTCTGGAGTTTGGAGCATTTCAGATTTCAAATTTCCAGATAAAGAGTGTTCGGCTGAACCTGCTTTTTCATTAATATGCATAGAGGTGGCGAGGATGATAAACATATTCATGGGATGGCATTTTCCTAGTGGTTGCTGAATAAAGGAAGAAGAAAACCCATTTGGGACTGTCTCTACCAGAGCAGCCCTGAGGCAGTGTGGTAGCCAGGCCCATGCAGGAAGTGGGCTATGCCGTGCACAAGGCCTGAGCCACAGTTCCTCACTCACACCTAGTC
This sequence comes from Peromyscus attwateri, assembly GCA_902168425.1. Classification (NCBI taxonomy): domain Eukaryota; kingdom Metazoa; phylum Chordata; class Mammalia; order Rodentia; family Cricetidae; genus Peromyscus; species Peromyscus attwateri. The sequence continues at coordinate 49,510 of CABHPP010146284.1, forward strand.
CCTCTGGCCCACTGACCCTAGACTTTAGAAAGGTCTGTCCACGAATTCTGAGTAAATCGTCACTCTCAGGTGTGAGTTTTATATCAGGTTGGGTACATCAGCACCTGGAGAACAGCCCCTCTCCTGGGCAAGTATGGCGAATTCTCATGCTGTTTGGTGTGGGGGTCATCACCAATAGATGCAAGGGAGAACTCTCGGGGTAAGTCCTCCTGGGCAGTAGAGATGCATATAGGCATGGTAGAGTGTTGCCAGAATGCCTTTAACTTCTCTCCATACTCTTGAGGGTAATTGTCACCAGCTGAAACCCTAGAATGAAATCTGACCTGTTTTTGAATGGAGATGGCTTAAGGCCATGAACAGGTGAGAAATTGTTATTCATAAAGGAGGGATTGGTGTAGAGACTCCATATTTTAGCAGGAGGTGAGGTGGGTTTGACTGCCTTGTGGGAGATCTCACAGGCTTGTCAATGCAACCCCCCCCCCTTTTTTTTTAAGAACATGAATTTTGGATGGAATGACTGTAGGTTCTAGATTTTTATTCTTGTGAGATCAGGTAAGATGTCTGAAGTCCTTGTTACCGTTTCTTTATCTGTGAACTGAGGGGGACTCCCCAGCATAGCTGTGAGCAGATCCTTGAAAGAAGCTATGAGCAGGGAAGCACTCGGCATCTTTGTATCTAAATGTAGACACTTCTAGGAAGAAGTCACGAGCCCCACGTGTAGCAAGTGCTCGGTGCACAGTGGCAGTTATAATTAGCACCCTGCAGCTCACACCTCGCAACCCCTCATTTCCTGTACTGCCCGTCCTGAGGACTGCTCTAAAAAGCAGATGAGTCCCGGGCTGCTGAGTGGCCACAGGAGCTTGGGCTAAAATAGCCATGGTTTACTTCATTCTGCCTTCATCATTCCTACTTGCAGCTTCCAGACCTGGAGTTGTGTCAGAATGAGGCAGGGAGGTCAGTTTAGCTCTAAGAGATCTACTGCAAAACATTGGGAAACCAACTTAACTTCCTCCTCCTCCTCCTCCTCCTCCTCCTCCTCCTCCTCCTCCTCCTCTTTTAGTTCTTCATTTTGGAGATCTCACAGGAGAGCTCAGGCTGGCTTCAAATTTGATCTCTTCCTGCCTCAACCTCCCAAGTACTGGGATCACAGGCATGCACTACCATGCTCCCTACTTCCTCATCTTTCCACCTCTCCATAGTCCTGTCTTCCCTTTGTGTTTTTTGAAGCCCAGGGTGGCCTCAAATTCTTAATCTTCTGCCTCCTGGGTGCTGTGATTAAATGCCTAGCTTTTTTCTTCTTTCAATAGATTTTGAGTCACTGTCACACATGCCACTGTTTACCCTTCCATGATCACCATCTTGTTTTATCATGAGCTTTCTCAGCTCTATGATGCTAAGCATGTCACAAAATGTATCCCCAATTAAGTGTCTGCTGAATGGGTTTTGAGGGAAGACACTTATAAAGGGGCTAAGACACAGCCCCAACCCTGGACCAAGAGAAAAGAGGCGCCCACAACTACACACAAGGCCACTGTCTTAGGTCCTATAATGTAACCGTGCTCTTGAGATGTCAACACTCCTTATTCCTGGCTAGGGGAGATCACCTGGGTCCCTTTGGGGCTGGGGAGTTGAGAAACAATTGTGAGGAAGAACTTTGGGGAACAGGCTTGAGAAGCTGAAGCCACAGTCTTCTATGTCAAAGCTCAGAAACAAGGAAGGCCGGGCTGGTCAGGCGGTAACTGAAGAGACAAAACCAAGGCATCGAGGGTGGAATTGGCTGGGTCACCAGCAGCTGTGAGGATTTGGTTTGTAGTGTCATGGGAAGGTTTTGAGCAAGAAGCAGCCCAATGAGATGGATGTTTTAGGCCCCCTGGGCTGTGTGGCAGCTGGCAGGGACAGCGACCAGTCACAACCGAAGAGGAAAGCAGGGTTGTAGAAACCTGCCCATGGTAAAAGCTTTATGACTGTTTAGGTGTTGGGGCTGGAGAGCTGGAAGCCAGGTCCGGGGGTGGGCCCTGGAGAAAGAGAGCACTCTAGACAGGCAGGAGAGTCCAACAGGTGAGAAGAGGAGCACTCCACAGGGTCAGTGCCTCAAGAGAAAAATAGGGCAGCAACAGTCCTCCAGTAAACGTGACCATGGTGGCTAGAGGAGTTTGTTTTGTTCTGAGAGAACCCAAAAAAGATCCAAAGCACAGGGTCTTATTGATTGTGAAAGGAAAAGGATGGTGAAAAGAGGTTGGTGTCACAGTGTGTGCTCCTGGCCTGCCTGGGGGTGCTCCTGGCCTGCCTGGGGGTGGTCCTGCTCTGCCTGTGTATGGTCCTGGTCTGCCTGTGTGTGGTCCTGGTCTGCCTGTGTGTGGTCCTGGTCTGCCTGTGTGTGGTCCTGGTCTGCCTGTGTGTGGTCCTGGTCTGCC
>CABHPP010146284.1:56140-75144 GCA_902168425.1 Peromyscus attwateri
GAGAGAGAGAGAGAGTTGGAATCTGAGCACACTATGATAGGAACACAGATTCTGAAGAAACCAGATAAATGACGTAACTCAGCTACTCATGGCTAGCATTTGCAGTCTTGAGGAACTTCCTCGTAGACATCTGAGGTGCTTCTCATTGGCTTCAGCATCCTGAGGACCACAGCCTGTCATTCACAGAAAGGATGCCATGGAGATTTCCCATGCTTTTCTTTGAGAAATATCAATGGCAGGGGCTATGAAAGAAAAAGCCAGCAGATAGGCTTAGCTTTGAAGTCCAGTGGTTACATACTACATGGATGAACCTGGGCAGGAGTTCAGTTTCCTTTCCTGTGACCCATGGAACCTCCCCATAGCAGACTTTGGGGGAGACCCTTGGAGAATGACGTGTTAGATTGTGTTGGACCCTCTGTGTCTCTGAGGACTGTAGTTTCCTACCAGTCTTGGGACTCCAACAGGATCCCAAGTTTTTGGAATATGGCCCATGGATTGGCATAAAAATCCCTTCTAGCCTAGCCTAAAACATTGCCCAAATGCCTCTTCCTCCATAGAATGATGGCACAAAAAGTATTTAGTGAGATTTGGCTAGTTACTGGGCTTTAGGCAGTTATAATGGGAAAGACGAAGGACTATGGTATCATAGCAGTCATTTATTAAGCATTTGGTACGAATTATTTATTTTTTAATTTTGAGACAGGCTCTCTCTCCACGCCCAGATTGCCTCAAACACACTATCTTCCTGCCTTAGCCTCCTAACTGCTGGGATTACAATTGCTCTGCTAATTGAATCTGCACGTCAGCTTTAGGATATGGCGCCACAGTGTGGCAAATTAAGGTATTTTTTTTTGACACTTCTTCCTTCTTGGGTGGAGTCTATTGTCCCTCCCTTAAATCTACTTTGGTCTGTGACTTCTGAGGTCAACAAAATAAGCAGAAATGACTCTAGCCAGTTCCTCATAGGTTTTCAGAGAGCCGGCACTTCTTAAATTCTAAGAGCCGCCGGGTGGTGGTGGCGCACGCCTTTAATCCCAGCACTCGGGAGGCAGAGGCAGGCGGATCTCTGTGAGTTCAAGGCCAGCCTGGGCTACCAAGTGAAGGCGCAAAGCTACACAGAGAAACCCTGTCTCGAAAAACCAAAAAAAAAAAATTGAAATTCTAAGAGCCGAGTTGCCTCCATCCTGAAGAGAGGCCTGCGGATGATGGAAGGGAGAGAGGCCTGGGAGGGAGATGGACCTGGCTGACTGTAGCCTTTTAACTCTCTGTGCCAAAGAGCTCATTTGAGGAAAACATCCTGGACCCTCCAAACCAAAGCAGGCCCCAGCTGATAGCAGCCAATAAAAAGTCAGCTCCCCAAGGAGTGGAAATGTCGCCCAGCTGAGCACTGCCCATTACAGACCCACAATGAGTTGTAAGATGGTTGTTACTTCCAAGGCCCTCTGTTTTGTCTTTTGCTACACAGCAGTAGATAACAAGAACCAAACTCCTGTTTTCCAATAACTGATGCTGCTCAGAATCACACATTCCTGACAGCAAAGCCAGGGTTCAGACCCCAGGAACCCAGCTCTAAGCACCTGCTCCTAGTACTCAGTGGTTCTGCTCTTGGGCCGGTGAAATGGCTCAACAGGCCAAGGCCCCTGCTACCAAATGTGGCAACTGTGTTCCAACCCCGGGACCCACTCACATGGTAGAGGAGAAAACCAATTCCCCCAGGTTGCCCTCTGACCTCCACAGGCTCTGTTGCCACATGCACTGTGACTTGCCCTTCCTCTGCATATAAATAACTGTAATTTATAAAACCCAAACTAAATGCTTCCAAGCTCCATGTGATGCTGCATACCTGTAATCCCAGCATTTGAGGAGCTGGAGGAGGGAGCAAAGTCTGAGGTCATCCTGGACCATAAAATGAGACTCTGTCTCAGGAAGAGGAGGAGGAGAAAGAAGAGGAGGAGGAAGAAGAAGAGGAGAGAGAAGAGGAAGAAGAGGGGGAGAAGAAGGAGGAGGAGAGGAAAAGGAGAAGGAGAAAGAAGAGGAGGAGGAGGAGGCAGCAGCAGCCGCTGCTTCTCTTAGGAAGTGTCTATCCGAGAGGAGTCACTCACTTGCCATGATGAGAGGTTTATATGCCTTAGTTTATCTGTTTATTCAGTTTAAGTACACTAGGCCCAAGGTACACATAGATGACTATGTTAGAGCAATGTGAAGGCTTTACTGCCCTCAGAAGACTCCTCCAAACACTGGTGATGGGCAGGTGGGTGTGGACATGTGGCGTGTCCTGAAGGACAGAGAGAAGTGTCCGATTTGGACAAGGGAGGAAGTGCATATCAAGTGGCAGGACAGCTCATGCAGAGTGCCAGGGTGCTGGGTGTGTCCAGGGGAAGTTCAGTGTGGGCAGAATGTGGGTGTGTGGAAGGGAGGGGTGAACAGAGAACCAGATGCCAGCAGAGGCCCACGAGGCTGTCCCAGAGCTGTACACACAGGCCTTGAGTGAGGCTCAGCCTTTGTCCAAAGCCCTCCAGAACCCAATGAAGGGCATGTGGGTGGGGACGTCATTTGATGTGCCTTTTACAGAGAAGTTACATGTCTTTGTGGGGTGGGGGGGTAAAGACTAGAATTCAAGAGAGACCCTGAGGTTGAAGACTAGAGGGTAGTCTATGGCAACAGTTAGGGACAGCATGTGGGACTCGACCCAGCAGTCATGGTGGGCACGAGGAGAAGGAACATGTCCCAGAACTGGCTTGCAGAAGGAAAAGGCACTGTGGGAGGGGACACAGCAAATGACATGGCTAACCATGGCACTTGGTATGGAATTGGTATGCAGTAGGTGCTTACCAAATAGTTACCAAATAAAGGCTGGATGAGCTCCCGGTCTAGTGTCAGGATGAGGGCAGTGTGTGGGGTGCAAATTTGAGGGCCCTTAGCAAAGGGAGCTCCCAGAATGAGAGGTCAAATTGTACATGTCTCTTCATAATGTTCTTACCCTTTGGGACCAAGAAGCCTTTTCATCTCTGCAACTAGAGGGCAATCTGACCTGCTCTCCTAGGGTGGCAACTTGTCACCAAAGAGAATTTGAATTAAAAAACCTGCTAGAGAAATGTGAAACCTGAGTCTGCCTACGAGGACTTCCAGCTAGCTCCCATTGCCTCCAACAAAGGCAGCACCCCATCCTGACCTAGGGCTATGGTAGGGGTGAATTAGGAGCTATGGCCTGTGCCTGCAGGGTTATGGGGAGGACAGGGCTCTGCTTTACCACCAGTATCCTCCGCTCAAAACCTACACATAGACATGGTGAGGAAGATGGAGGGACTCAACAAACTGACCAATAGCTGGATGAGGGGATACCCCCATCCACACCTCCATCAGCCTTGTTCCCTAGAGCTGCAGACTCCTGGCTGAGCAAGGGCTCAGTCTGCCTGAGATGCTAAAGGCGGCCGAGAGGAGAGAAGAAAGCTGGTAAGTCTGGCTCAGTAGCCTCCCAGCAGGCAAAGTACCAGTTGCCCAAGACTGGCCCCTTGTTCCTGATTCCTGATTCACGCTGTGGCTCTCTGTTTCTGCGTTGCTAGTTTAGAACATGGGAACCCAGACACTTTAGGACTGAGGTGCCCATTGAACTCAGTTCCAAGCTTTGTTCTTGGGAGCCCACTATGTGCCAGCAGCAGGCTAGGAGCTGTTATCCAAAGCACTTCGAGTCCCCCGCCAGGAGCTTCAGAGTACACACACCAGTTCCTAGCAGGTCCTCCCTTGTAAGAGGCTGTCCTGGGCTGGGCATGATGTTGTCAGCAATCCTGACCTCCGACCACTAGGTGCCAGTAGCACTCTCTCCCGAGGTGCGCTAACCAGAAAGAAGTATCTGCACACATTGCCAACCCTGGGGCACCACTTTGCTCCCAGGTAAGAACCATGGTTTTATCTGGTGTGGTGACTCTCACACCTTGGAAATGTGGCTGAGTTGCACTAAGATTAAGCATGAGTGCAAAGCACACCCCAGATCTTTCATACATAGTACAGAAAAGAGAACACAGAATGTCTGCTGGGTGGTGTCTTAGTAGTATGTTAAGAAGCTAATTTTGCATGTACTTGTAAGATCGTAAAGTTGAAGTGGTGGTCTCTGGCTATTCATGGTGACTCCTTCATAACACTCAGAGCTGACCTCCCTGTCAGGGTGGTGCCTGGGCCACCTCCCTCCCCACTTACCTCTTCTCTTGACACGTGTGGGCGGCCACAAGCCGCCCTTGGCTGCTTCAGTGCAGCAGGGAGAAGGGATGGTTTTCCCAGGTTCACAGTTCCTCAGCATCCCCTCACTCCCACCTGACTTATCCCAGAAAACCTTCCATGTCCTCCTCTTTATTTAGTCTTCCCTGACACTTGGCAATTCGCAAATCTGTCCAGTGCCCCCTTCTGTGTTGGCATCCAAACCTATATATAGTTTCCAGATGAAGTCCCGGCTGCGTCGTGACAGTTTGTCCTGTGTTCCCTTTCAGATTCTGGAAGCCTCTTGTTTGCACTTGCTCAATAAGAAAGAGCAGCCTCCAAAAACAGGAGCCTTCTATTTAAACAAGAATGGCGTAATAAGGAACAGTGTGACTGCCTCTGTGGGGCTCAGAGATGGTCTTTCACGAATGTAAACCCGGGGAGCATGTAATAAGAACCCAAATGAAGATCCTAGAGCTGAGACGGTGGAAAGAAATGAGGCTCGGGGCCCGGTGTTCTTCATGCTTAGCCCAGGCTGAGCCTGTGGCACCTGTGATGTAGTAACACCCTGTCCTAGAGAACAAGATGTGAGCAGGCAGTGCCCGAGTCAGAGAGAGAGGGGTTAGCACTCTGCCCAGGAAGGCCTCCCCAGCTACGGCCTTCCAGTATCAAGGGGGAGGCCGGCCTGAAGGAGAGGCTGTGTGCTGACACCAGCCAGGGGCCAAGGACTGATTTCCAATGGGAACTCTCGTGTATCCTCCCTATCCCCTACCTCCTCTGCCCATGCCACTGCTCCTGAGAAAAGTGCCTAGTGTGCTTTTATGTGTCACCTACCACCACCTGACCACACCTCTGAGCCAGCTACTGAACCTTCCTGGTTTCCTGCCTTTAGCAATGACCAAGGCATTTGGAAGGGATGGACCCATGTTTCAACCTCTGCCTGGCCTCTTTGTACCTGTCCCATTAGCTTCCAGCTGTGGTACCCCGAGCAAGACTCACTCTGTCCCCTCGATGCTCCAAATCCTGCCGGGGCCTAGATTGGTGGAGAATCGGGGCCTGAGGAAGATTATCATATACAAACCCAGGAGCTGCAGAGATGGGCTGTGCCATGAGGGTTGGGCTGGCTCTTGGGAGCACAGTGAAGGGGTGCTTTGATCAGCGGGACACTGGAGGCAGAGGCATCCCCAGATTATCCTTAACAGCCAGGCAAGAAAGGGCAGTCTTCCCTGGAACATTTTGAACAACCCTCTCCCAGCTGCCCGAGCTTCACTCTGCATTACCTCCACACTCAGATTCTCTGGACCTTTGTGGTGCTATTGTGTGCTTTGTGTGCTATTGAAATGGCTGCTCTCCTTCACTCAGCCTTGGTGGCATGCCACTCTGGCCTTTGCACACTGACCCACAGGGCCTCGATCAGCCACTGCGGCTCTGACCTGCACTCCAAAAGTGAGTCTCAGAAAGGCTTTGCCTCAGTCTGTGACTAGAGGGGGCTGGGCGGTTGTGCAGCCTCGACCCGTAGTGGGAACTCGCTCTCCCAGTCTCGTTCCAACCCTTCCCCAGAGGAGACAGGAGCTTTTCTGGACGGGGGTGGGGGATGAGGGGTGAGAGGGTGGTTAGTCCTTCCCTCATCCTGACTGCTTCTATTCTGTGAGAGCGGGGAGGCTGGCAGCTCTGGCCACAAATCACTCTCTTCAGCAGGCTCAGGCCTCTCTTCTCCTGGCTCCCTGGCGAGATAACTGCACTGCAGCAGGGTCTCAGCACAAGTGAGACCTTAGACTGGGGGACCCCAGGACTCAGAGTCATTGTTACTCCCTCCCCCACCTCACCCCACAAACCCCTGCTGTCTCTGGGAACAGGGGAAGCAGGTTTCCTAGGCCTTACAGAATTGAGCTGAGAAGAACAGGCAGTCCTTCCTCTATGCCAGCCACAGACTGGCCAAGTGGTGCTTCCAAGTGGTGCCAGTTACAGTTACTGCCCAGCAGCTTACATACACACACACACACACACACACACACACACACACACTCACACACACACACATATACACACACTCATACACACACTCACACACACACTCGTACACAGATACACATACACACACTCATACAAACACACACACACTCACACTCATACACAGATACACATACACACACACTCATACACACACATATACACACACTCATACACATGTACACACACACACACACACACACACACACACACACACACAAACACACAGAGGACAGCTGTGGTCCTCAAAATGGGAAAGGAGCCCACTCTACAGTATTCCTATGGGAAGACTGTGGCTGGGAATGGGATGGTCCCTGGAAAAGGGGGGTGCTTCCCTTCACTGTGGGGAACCCTGCAGGCTTTATTCTCTCCCTGGTCCCCAGGCTCGTATCACCTTCCCTTTCTGTCCTTGAGGTCTGCCTTTTCCTGCCAAGGACTTGGCCAGTAACATAGCATCCCTTTGGGGTAGGGTGTCAAAGTTTACCAGGGTTAGATGACCCAGACCTTTCTGGGGTGACAGGGGAATGCAGAGATTAGCTCCATGGTGTCATCTAAGAACCTGGGTTAGGATACATCCTGAACCCACCCAAAGTTTTCCCCAGCCGGGTGTGATGGGTTTTTTTCTTCTCCAAGCCTTCTAAGAGGCTGGCTCTTAGCCTCTCCTGGGGGAGGGGTGTCCAGCTTTCCTGAACCCCTTCCACATCAATTTCATCATGGGGCAGAACTGATTCATTGATTAATTGTTCAGCCCCTAAGTGTGCACAGAGAAGCCTGGCTGCATGTAGGATAAAGCAAATTAACATCTCTACACCCACCCAACCCAATTTTCAATCATCCATAGAGAACAAGCAGATGGCTCTGTCAATGTCTACTTCCGGGAAGAAGTTCCTGATAGATCCCCAGGCCATGGAAAGGAAAGGTCCTTGAGGCCCTTCTGTGAGTTCAAGTCAGTTTTCTCACCCACTGACCCTTTGTTTCTACAGGCCAGGCTGGGGAGGGACTCTGACCAAGCCCTTTATGTGGGCGTCACAGCTAAACATTTTAGTAAGAGCTATTGTTGACAGCACATGGAAGTGAGATCTCCAGCCAGGGCTACACAGAGAAACCCTGTCTCAGGGAAAAAAAAAGAAAAAGAAAAAGAAAAAAAAAAAAGAAGTGAAATATCTACGGTTAGTGGAACTGTCTAAATGTGGGAGGTTGAGTTTCTGTTTCCTAAGTAAATGTGTACCGCACACACAGTAATCTTTGACAAGGTGTATCCTTTTGATGTTTTTGTGTAGTCTCATCAAAGCTGGGATGAGCGTCCCAGCTGCTCACCCTTCACTTACTAGTGACCCTTGTCGCTTAGTAGTGACCCTTGTCAGAGCTGTTCCATGCTACCTTAAAGAATACAGCATAAAGGACACATTTTCATTTGTTGAATACACTTGCCCCAGCCACTGGGGATTTGTAGTGAGGAAAACCAGGCATAATCTGGGCCACCTTCCACACCATCTCTGAAAAAGTGTCTGTGAGGAGAACAGTGTGGAAGAGACAGCAGAGAAGACTGTGGCTTACGTGAGAATGGTGGCCCATTCAAGTCCCGCAGCATCTTAACTGCCTTGGTTACTTTTCTCATAACGGTGACAAAATTCCTGACCCAAAAACAGCAGCTGAAGGAGGGGCAGGTAAATATGTATTTTGGCTCATGGACGAAATGTGAGGGTACAGTCAGCCATGTTGGGAACGGGAGGCAGCTGGTCCCTTTGTGTCCGTACTCAGGAAGCGATGAGAGACCCATGCCACTGCCCAGCTCACTTTCTCCTTCTTGTTAGTTTGGGACCCCAGCCTACAGGATGGTTCTGCTCACAATTGGCATGGGTCTTCCCAGCTCAGCTAAACCGCTTTGGGAACTCCCACACAAAAATGCCCAGAGTAATGTCTCCTAGGTGACTCTAAATCCTGTGACGTTGACAGCGAAGTGGACCTCTACATAAACCATTTCAGAGGGCAGGAGAACTGACTGTTAGTGAGTCCATTAGGCACACTGAGGTGGAATATGCAATGCCCCCGGGCCTCTCTAATCTAATGGACACAGTTAGACAGCATTCTGTCTTTGTTCATTCTTGAATCTTTGGAAAGGTAAGTTAGATTTGGAGTGAATGTCTACAAAGCATAAATCTGACAAAAGGCTTGTGTCTAGACTTTATCTCTCAAAACTCATCGTCAAAAATGAATAACCGATTGGGATTGGGGCTGGAGAGATGGTTCAGCAGTTAAGAGCACTGACTGGTCTTCCTGAAGTTTAAATCACAGCATCCACAGGGCAGCTCACAATTGTCTGTAATTACAGTTCCATATAGTGATACATTGTGTACCCTAATAAACTTGCCTGGGGATTGGAGGACAGAGCCAGCCTCTAGATTAGACATAGAGGTCAGACAGTGGTGGCACACACCTTTAATCCCAGTACTGGGAAGCACACACACCTTTAATCCCAGGAAGTAACATGGCTGGGCAGAGAAAGGTATATAAAGTGGAGGAAACAGGAACTAAAGCAGTTCAGCTGAGATCCTTTCAGGTGAGGATTCAGACTTTCAGTCTGAGGAAACAGGATCGGCTGAGGAGTTGGCGAGGTGAGGTTGGCTGTGGCTTGTTCTGCTTCTCTGATGTTTCAGCTTTCATCCCAATATCTGGCTCAGGGTTTTTTATTAAAAGACCATCTAAGATTTGAACAGTTCCAAGACATCTGATGCCCCCATCTGGCTTCCATAGGTACTACAAGTACATGGTACACAGACACACATAGATGCAAGCAAAATACCCAGACACAGAAATAAAGGGTGAGATCTGGGGGTGGGGATGGGGGTTGCAAGACAAGGTTTCTCTGTGTAACAGCCCTGAATGTCCTGGAATTCACTTTTTAGACCAGGCTGGCCTTGAACTCTCCATCTGCCTCTGCCTCCCGAATGCTGGGATCAAAAGTGTGTGCTACCATGCCTGGCTCGAGGGGAAAAAGTTTTAAATGAATAACCCATTTGAAAACAGGCAAAGGATCTAAACAGATGTTTTTGTAAGAAAACAAAGTATTCAGCCATGCACAGTCAATAAGCATAGAACAATGCTCAGCCTCACCAGTCTTTAGGGAAATGCAAATCAAAACTACGGGATCCACGTTAGGCCCACTGGGATGGCTGCAGTCAAAACGCCAGACAGCAAGTATTGACAAGGATATGGAGAAACTAGAGCCGCCATACGTGACTGATGGGAATGCAAAAGTGATGTCACTGTGGAAAATCGTTTGGTAGTTTCTTAAACATTCAGAATTACCATCTGACTGAGGGATTCTGCCTCTTGTGTGCAACCAAGAGTCCAAGAATGTGTCCATGCAGGCTTGGACATGAAGATATTCACAGTGGCACTCTTTATATGCTGGAGGGACTATGCCAAGCACCATGCCAGGTGCTGGAGGGACTATGCCAAGTACCGTGCTAGGTGCTAGAGGTACTGTGCCAAGCACCATGCCAGGTGCTGGAGGTACTATGGAAAGGAAGAGAGCCATATACAGTCTCTGCCTTTTGCAGGGCATGTGTTTACAGGGTGACAAAGTGGAATTTCTTTTTTAAAACAATACCTAATAGCTTTCAGGTCTCTTATGGCTGTTCCACTCTAACACTGATATTGTAAAAGCTTAGGAGCCAGGTTGGTACATCTCTACCTGTCCCCAGTCCAGCCTTGGTGGAGAGTGCTAAGGTGATAGGCTTCCTTCTAAGAGGCAGATTCTGATTGCTGTCACCTGTGGCCACCTCAGTACAGCCTGGCTCCCACTGGCCAGCACTAGAGCGTGGCCACATGAGGTCAGCTCTCTGGAGTAGCCTGTACTACGGCTCTTACTGAGGGGCTCTGGGGAGGATAAACACTGTGACAGTCCAGCATGACTGGCTGGCCTGTCTTTGTCAGGAGGGACAGTCTGGCAGGCTGTGTGCCACAGGATATTGCCAAGTGCAGAAGTGGGTGCTGGCTGTCCCCAAGGCTGTGTAAAGGCAATGTGTAAGGTGTAAGGTGGCATGGCCTCTTGGCAGTACTGGGGTCTGGGCACTTGTCAGCTTTGGGCAGCTTCTGAGAAAATACTGGAACTAATCTTTAGGGGACACCTCTGCCAAACCCCTGCTTATAGAAGCCGTTCTTGGGGCTGGAGAGATGGCTCCATGGTTAAGAGCACTGGCTGCTCTTCCAGAGGACCCAGGTTCAATTCTCAGCGCCTACACAGCAGCCCACAACTGTCTATAACTCCAGTTTCAGGGAATCTAATGCCCTCTTCTGGCCTCCACAGGCACCAGGCATGCATGTGGTGCACAGACATTCTTGCAGGCAAAGCACTGATACACATAAAAATAAAACAATAAGAAAATTTTCGAAGAAGTCATACTTGCTCATTATAAAAATCCCACAAAACAATGCAGCAAGGAAAGCTGAGTCCACTCTGTAGTGAATCTTCCTCATTTTTTTAAAGTAATGGCTTTTATTTCAGTTTTATGCAGATGTGTTTATTTACTGTGCTTGGTATCTTATGATTGGCCCATTTAAAGTATGTAATTCAGTGGTGTTAGTATATTCAGAGTTGGGCAACCATCACCACCATTTAAGAATGTTTCACCACATCTAAAAGAAACCTCATGTTGCCTAACCGTGTGAACACACACAGTGCCGCCGAACTCTGCTAAATAGGCTGTCTATAGTTTAGCACAGAACCCCTCATCCCAACCTCCCCCACTCCCTACCACCCCACCATTCTACCCCCACCCCGGCTTACACACACCATCCTAAGCAACCACACATCTTCTTTCTAGATAGGGTATGCTCTGGCTTTCCACACCAGAAGGCCCATTCTACCCTGTGCTTTGTGGGCCCTGGCTATGCGCCTGCCTCAGTGGTATGCTGGGCACATGGGCAGGAAAGCAACACCTTCCTGATCTCTGCCGACCCCCAGCCTATGGTACCCGGCTGAGCGTCTCACTGATTCTGCCTGTGTGTGGCCCTGCAGAGGGAAGGATAAAAAAGAGGGAAAAGGTTAGGGAGAGAGGAGACTGAGGACTGAGAGTTCTGGAGGCTGGAAAGGCAGAGACAGGAGAGAGGAATGAGGAATGCATTGTGGAAATGAGGGGAGAAAGGGTACAGCCTTGGCATACGGCTTCTGAGCAGAAGCTGCACGTGCAGACAGGTGTGGCCGTGGAATCCTCCCACTGCCAACGGCCTCCCTGATCATCTTACCAGCTGAAACTACCATTTGGGATCATTACTGTTGTCTTGACATGCCACGAGTTATCAGGAGCAGCTCCTGAGAATTGCTTTATTTCATGCTTAAGAGGTGGTATGGTCCTTCCTTTCTGCTGCAATGAAGGACACAGATTGGGTGACTTTCAGTAACAAAAACTTACTCTCTTATCATTCTGGGGGCCAGAGACCTTAAACGAAGGTGTGGGTGGGCTTGACATTTTTCGAAGCCTCAGACGCAAGTATGTTCCTGGTCTCCCAGCTCCAGCCTCTGCCTCTGTCTTCCATGGTCATCGCTTCTCTGTGCCTTGGTGTCCTGTATCTTCAGAAGGCCATCTTATAAAGGAGGACACCAAACATGGCAATGATTTCCAAACAAGGTCACAATGTCATGTTCTAAGATTCAGGACTTCAATATGCCTTTGGAGGGTGGGGCTGGGAGGGACAGTTCAGTCCTCAACAAATGGGTACACTTATAATGCTGGTTCACAGTTGTAGAAACTGAGGGCACAGAGAGGCTATTCAACAACCTGACAGAGATTTGATGCCCCGATGCACATACAAGCCCCTAGGCAGGTGCAGTACCAAATAAAGGTCCTGGGATAAAAGATGGTTCATCTCATACTAACTTCATGCTCCACAACTCCAGATGGTTGTGAGACTGTCCAGACAGGCTCCCTCAGGTTCAGGGTGCCCCTTTGGGTCTCAAGGGAGAAAGACCATGAGCATATGTTGGAAGTTCTAAGACCATGGACAAGATAGTCTCAAGATTCCCAGATGGAGCCACAGGGGACATTCCCAGAGGGCAGAAATGCCAAGGACAGTTTTTTTAATTTCTTTATAAATTTTTATATCTCACCAAAGAAGAAGCTATTGTCTGTCATAAATCGATAAATATGAATTTTTTTAAAAATCACATGAGCTGTTGAGAACAGTGCTTAGGTTACGGAGGGGGGGGGGGCAATTGAAATATGTATATTTGTGGATCTGTGTCACACTCTGCCCTATGGGAAACTGGCCCAGGCTTTGCAAACCACATAGCAGGCTGGTATCACCTGAATGATTGTGTATTTAGGGTTGGAAGGGCTGTTCCCTTGGAAGGTGGGGGAAACTGAGCATTGAGAGGGAAAGAGATGCCTGCAGGGCCTGGTTACCAGTTGCAGGGTCAAAGCTAGGCCTGGAAGCCCAGCTGAACCATCTCCTAATCCTATATCACACGGAAAAGATACCAGAACTCAGTTCACATATTGTTCAGCATCACCGAGGCCCAGGAAAGCCCAGTGTGGACTCCTGAGTTTAGGGAGCAAAAATTGGCAGAGGTTTGGGCGCGGGCCTGAGACTTAGGCATCATGAAAACCAGTGTCTGCTGAGACTGCATCAGCAACTCCTTCTACTTTTACAATCTGGAATCCTGTTCAAAAAAAAAAAAAGACGACTCTGTATTAGTTGATATCAGCCGCAGTAATTGGTAATCCTTGAGCTCTCCACACTGACACCTTGAGCTCCCGTTTCTCACTGCACTTGGCCCCTGATACATATAGGGGTCCTTTGGGAGGCACCAGGACCCACAGAGAACATGGCAGGCGCGCACCACCTTCCGGATCTAGGAGAGCAGCCAGCCCCTCCCCCTGTCGTTAGAGGATACTTACAAGAGCCTTTCTTGTTTCTCCCCAGTACTGTACCTGGAAGGCTCAGTCCTTGTGTTTGAGGACATCTTCAGACTCATCGCTTTCTACTGTGTCAGTAGGTGAGTAACCTGGCCCGAGAGGAGGTTGTGGGGGTGGCTTCCCTTCCTGTCTTAACAGAAGTCCATTTGCTGCAATACACCCATCTGGTTGCAACAGACCTCTGTGCAACCTTGGGTGTGTTTGTGGGATGGGGGAGGAAAGAGTAAAGAGGGAGGGGATGCAGTGAGAGGGGACAGTCCCTTGTCTTTGCTCTGGTAACTACAAGAATAAAGATCAGCTCTGATGTTTCCTGGACTCTTCTGGTAAGGACTTCTCTGCCAGCCACCTGCCCATCTGGCTCTTGCTAGTCTTTCAATTTCTAGTGTTACCAGCACCAGGGACAGCTTGGGACCCTTGAGACCAACTGGTGCTAGAGAGTACAGAAGGAACTTCCTCTATTGACAGCAAGAAGAGCTGATGCCCCTTGGTGGGTGGGAGCCTGGGATTGTTCAGCTGGGCAGACCACCGTAAGTTCCGCTCCATTCACTCAGAACTGGTTTCCGATCAGCAAGAATTTAAAAATACATTTGGTGCCATAACCCATCAGCCAAAGCTGCAGGGCCTGCACAAGGGCTGATCAGATGTTTGGTAAGATGTGTTGGGGTCTTTAACCCCAGGCTACCTCTGCTGAAACACATGCTCCACTAATAACACCTCCAGCCCACCCTCCCACCCTTCAGCCCAGCAGAGCAACACTGATAATTACAGCTGATGCTGACCCCTCCTGCTGCCTAGAGAGGGCTCCCTCCAGCACTCAGTGGGGCCCTGAGAGATTTTTATACCCACCACTTTCTTTGTTTTGTTTTGTTTCTAAATAGGCTTTCTCTGTGTGTAGCCCTGGCTGTCCTGGAACTTACTCTGTAGACCAGGCTGGCCGTAAACTCATAGAGATCCGCCTGCCTCTGCCTCCTGAGTGCTGGGATTAAAGGCGTGTGCCAACACTGCCCAGCCCTACCCACTACCTTTTAAAGATTTTTTTAATGTGTCTTAATATTTGCCTACATGTATGTATGTGTACCATGTACATGCAGTGCCCAAGAAGGCCAGAAGACAGCATCAGATCCCCTGAGACTGGAGTTACAGACAATTGTAAGTCACTATGTGAGTGCTGGGAACCGAACCCAAATCCTCTATAAGGGCAGCAAGTGCTTGTAACCACTGAGCCATCTCTCCTGATCCTTCCACATTGTCTTTTAAAACCTTGCCAACAACCCCACAAGGGTTGTTGCCATTGCACAGATGAGAAAATGGAGACTGGTAAAACGGCAGAGCCAAGTTTAATCTAAAGAAAGCTCTGCCACCGGCACACCCTGAAGTAATTCTGTACACCAGCTTGGCCCACTGACTCACAAGGAATAATTGCAGAAGCCCTGGACATTTATGCTTCACAACACCCCCGACTGTGGGAAGATGGGCCCTTTTGAGTTTAGTTAGTTAAAGGAGCTCTGTCCAGTATTTGGCATGTACCAGGTACAATGAATGAATGGATAGAAAGATGGATGGGTAGAAGGATAGAAGAATGGATGGATAGAAGGATAGAATAATGGATGATAGATGGATAGATGGATGGATGGATGGATGGATGGATAGATGGGTGGATGGATGGGTGGATGGATGGATGGTCCAGATATTAAGCTGGATATTTAACACCTCAGAGCTTCTATTTCCTCTTTTATAAAAGGGAGTACTCATATCAATTGCTTTAATGCTAGAGGAAGGGTGAGTTGATGTCCATGAAAGAGAGTGCCATTTGGACTATAGGAGAGTTTTCTGGGCAACAGCTTGGTGCCCAGGGAGATCAGGAGCCATGGTCACCAAGCTTACCCATGTCTCTTCCCAACCTCTCCTCCTCTGGCTGCTACTTCTCCACCATCCAGCAAAGCAGGTACCTGTTCTCCTGTCTTCACACTCCAGGGATCTCTGAAGGAGATCATGGGACAGAGATGGCCTGACCATGTTCTCGGGGAGGTGTGTCAGGCAACAAGGCCTGAATGCTAAGCACCTTAAGAGCCAGGCCTGGAGTCAGAAGCCTATCACCTTGCAGCTGTGTGACTCCAGGTCCATCATTCAGGCACCCTTGCCTCTCTGTCAGGGGACATTAATAGTTAGGTATGAGAGTCTCTGATTTTGAAATTCTAAGATCCCACCTGCAGACTCCTTCAGAACCAAACCCTGGAGGCAGCAGAAAATATACCAGAGATGCTTCGTATAGCTTTGTGCCCCCTCCAGGGGATGTGCTGGCGAGTATTTGTCCAGTCTAGACTATGTTAGAGCTGTATCCCCATCACCACACTAAACCCAAGGCCAGCCCTGAGCAAGCTCACTGGATTCCTTCTTCACAAAGTGTGCTTCTCATCGTTTACCTGAGGTCCCTGTGAATGGGTGGCTGCTCATAGAGACATTCCCAAGATAACACACACTAGCCCTAAAGGTCAGTACACAATGAAGACTTCACCACAGCAGAAATCTCAACATTCTCACCCCTAATCTGTTCCTGACAGATTAGGAGCTCCCTCTCAGACATTTGTGAGGGTCACAGGTGCCAAGACTTTCAGAAACAACCCCTTCTCTGGATGCCCCAGTTCTTGCAGAAAGCTTCTCAGTTTTGACAGTGCCCAGGAGCTCAGTGATGAGTGTGCAGAACTGGAAGCGTGATTGCTGCCTGAGTGTCTGTGTGCTCAGTGCGTCCTCCTCCTCTCTTTTTAGCCCCTAACGAGGCCATGCATCACAAGGCTAGTAGTGCCTATCCCTACTGCGCTGGAGATTTCTGTTTGGTGCTTAACAGAGTAGCAGGTATGGAGTGGTACTCATAAACCCATTCTATGTGTTCTTAGTGATGTTAGGGATGAGGAGACTGGGGCTGGGGTGTGACTGACCTCAAGGGACACAGCCAAGTTCTGAAGGCAGATGTGAGCCCTGGCGTGGTACCAGGCTTGTAGAGGAAATGATATATCTGTTGCTTCCCTTCAGTCTATCCCCTCTGTATATGGGGCTGGGAGGCCCTCCCTCCTCATGATGAAGATGTGGGAGCCTGCCCAGGATGGCAGGGAGAAAATTCAAGGCAGAGGAAACAGGATAGGCAAAGGGCCCAGCCACAGGTAGAGCCAGATGGTGGTGGCACATGCCTTTAATCCCAGCACTCAGGAGTCAGAAGCAGGTGAATCTCTGAGTTCGAGGTCCTCATCTACAGAGTGAGTTCCAGAACAGCCAAGGCTACACAGAGAAACCCTGTCTTGAAAAATATAAATAGATAGATAGATAGATAGATAGATAGATAGATAGATAGATAGGAAAAAAGCCAGGGGTAGCCTCAGGAATGGTTCCATGGAGAGGACAGGGCAAAGCCATGCCTTGAGTTGCAGGGGCTTCCTTTCGCAGCTGCTATGAGCCATGCTGTCTTCCATGGTTAGACAGCCCCAAACAGAGTAATATGGCTGCAGCAGGAAGTGGGGTTGAAGGAAGAAAAGAGGCAAGAACAGCCAGGGGCTGCTGAAGTCATCTGGAGCCATGAAGAGATGTCACCCAAAAAGGAGAGGACAGCCACTGAAGAAAAGAGGTATGGTTGTGTAGATGGGAAACACTGAGGCTTCCTTCCTGGTGGCAGGATGCTTAGTTCCATTGCTTCTTGAGCATATCCATGGTACCGGATGCTCAGCTAAGACCCTTACCAGGATCATGGGGCCTGACCCTCAACATAGCCCTGGTACAGGGTCAGTTAACTCAAATAAATGCTGTTACCCAAGATGAGGAAGGAAGGAGCTCTGGGGGCCCATCCTCCCTCAGATATGCCCCACACAGTGGCTAGGCCACCACCCTCCTCAGGGAGTGGCTCATTGGTCACTCCCACCTTTGAAGATAACTATCATCACAGTGCTTGTGAAGCTCTATTTCATATAAGTGGCACAGAAGTGCTGGTGCTCCAGGTCTGATGACTGGCATTGGAAGTGGGGGATTCCATGGGGGTCACTGAGCCCTGAAGTCTACAGAGTCTGGTTTCAATTCCAGGTAACTAACATTGGGACCAAACTGAGCTGAGATGCCCAGTGTCTAGAGCAGTAGATAAGCAGATGGAGACATTAGACTAGAAAATCAATTTTGTGACTTTGTATGTAAGAAAGAAAGTGAGCTGGGCTATATTCTCCTTAAAAATGTCCTATGCAGGTAGAGTAAGTCTTGTGTTGCTGAGTGTGTGTGTGTGTGTGTGTGTGTGTGTGTGTGTGTGTGTGTGCTGCTTTGTGTTTCTTACATAGTCCTGATCAAAAGTAAACAGGGGTGAGAACAGGGGCCTCCAGAGAGGGGTATAGGTACCTAAACGTGTGCAAGCTGGCCCAAAAAGTGAGGGGTGGTTGTTAAAACATCCACTCTGAAGATCCTACTTTCAAACTCTATTTCTGTGATGCCTTTTACTGAGCTTTATAGTTATAAGGAAATAGATAAGCATGTGTACATACAGAGCATTTGTAAGTTTGATTAATTCACTATTCAATAGCCTTTGCTTTGGGGGAAGGTCTATGACTCCCACCCACGATTCCCCACCCAAGCCTGTGCTCATTAGGATATACTTGTGAGCTGTTTAGAAATGCAAGTTCTGTAGCTGGGGGTGCTGTTTATTAGTAGGGCACTGACCTAATATCTTGAAGCCCTGAGCCAATTCCCTACATCACACATGCTCTCACACATGAATGCACTCTAGTGTCAGTTCTCCTAGGCCCAACGCTGCTAACCTTGGGCAGAGGAGCTCATACTTTTGGCCTCTTCCCAGGAGTTCTGATCTAGGAAGTCTGCAGAGAACAGACAGACACTGAAAACATGGTAGGGTCCCTCAGAAGTGTCCAGTGCCCCTTTAAGTTTCAATGGTTGGTAGGCTTACGGACAGATGCCCACTGACCTAGCACTTCATCTGAGGGCTGTCCTGGCATTACCCAAAGCCCAGGGACTTCACAATTTGGGTGTGACTAAGCCTGTTTTTGGCTGCCTGCCTTCCCCACCTTCACACTGTGCTAAGACTTCTTTAGTTGCCAAACCACAAATTGGACAATTTGCATGTCATTGTCACTGACAGAGGCCACCACTAAGTCCACTAGAGTGGGCTGCTCAGTCGTACTCAGGATTGGAAAGACAAAAAGTTCCATAATCTGGGGACCATTTCTGTTGGGGTGTGAATGGGTTATACCCTTGCTTGGGGCAAGGGTAGCAAATGCTGTCATCTCTTGAACTATTATATCCCATGGCCGAGCAGACTCACTAGTAATCTACCCAAAAGAAATACTAGCCAAGAGCAGAATCACCAGGAACTAAAATTCTTCTTTGCAGTATTGTTTGAGCCAATGGCAATATACAAATTTTTTTGTCTTTGTTTTTGTTTTTGTTTATTTTACTAAAAGGCAGTCCAGCCTAGGGATGAAGAGTCTGACCTTAGACCCAATCTGGATTTAAGTTCATACACTGACATTACAAGCTGGTCTCGAGCCTCTGGTTGCCTAGTTAGGAAATGGGCCTAGGGAAACTACCTACTTCCATGAAAGCATTTGAGAGAGAACCCGTGGAAAGTGCTAGACCAGAAGCCAGTCAGCATAAGCTATGTGCTAGAACAAAAGAAGAAGAAGGGTTAGATACTCATCCAAAGAAGAAAATACACAAGTCTTCTCATGGAGTACTTGGAGGCACAGAAAAGGGGAGAAGTGGGCGGTGGTGGCACATGCCTTTAATCCCAGCACTTGGGAGGCAGAGGTGGATGGATCTCTGTGAGTTCGAGGCCAGCCTGGTCTCCAAAGCGAGTTCCAGGAAAGGCGCAAAGCTACACAGAGAAACCCTATCTCAAAA
>CABHPP010146285.1:0-40829 GCA_902168425.1 Peromyscus attwateri
ACTGGAGCAAGTCTCAGAATAGGGAGAACTTGGAACTGACTTTCTGTCCTTCCTCTCTGTTCCCACTAGATAAGCTGAAGTGCACCAAAGAGGAGCACCTCTGTACACAAAGGATGCTGGACCAGACCCTGCTGGACCTGAATGAGATGTAGAGCACCCCCAGTCCCTGCCCTGCGGCCGCTCCTCCCTCTGACCCTGACTCCGCCTGAGGCCAGCCTGCCTGAAGCTGACCTTGAAACTGAGGGCTGATCTTTTTAACTGAAGGCTGCTTTCCCTCCTGCCACCCCCCCCCCCCATGTCTTTTTCATAAAACTGTGTCAGCCTCTTCCCAGAGTTCCAGCTGGAGGGGCTGAGCACCTTTGGAAACAATATTTAAGGGAATGTGAGCACAATGCAAAGTGTCTTCAGGGCACTTGTGATATGCACATTGTGATTACTCTTTGTCTTAGCAACCATTTGTAACATTCCAAGCACTTCCACAGCTTGGAGCAGCAACCCAGTTCCTTTTCACTGTTGGAAGGTGACATTTCAGCCTAATGGATACTGCTGTCTCCGTAGAGGAGGAACACAGGACTGGGCCTGCCTTGCTGACGGCCAGCAGAGCCCAGGCAGGCTCCACTGTGGGAAACCTCAGTTCTCTGTACCAAGTTCTAGCCAAATGACAGGGGATTCTAGGAAGTTAGCCAAAAAACAAAAACTTCTTCCGGGCTGTGAAGGTTTTCAGCTTTGATGTCTTTGAACAAGATTACTTGTTTTTATTCTTTACCTTTTCCATCAGATGTGACCAAATAAGACGGTGAGACGTCTGAGGCACCCCCCCCCCCCCCAGGGCCTTGTGCATGTTAGGCAAGCGTGCTCTTGTGCAGCTCCCGCCCTGAGACCAAGCTTGTCTCACCGCCGCCCCCCCTTTCCTGACTGCTCACAAAATGGATCATGTTGCCCCTTAGTGTCGAGGTGACCGCGTAGTGTTCACCTGCCCCGAGGGAGAAAGCAAAGGAAAATGCTGTCCGTGCCACTGAGTTAGCCGTGAACGTCATCTCATTGTCCTTTCCTGAAGCTGCTGTCTCTAAAAGTGCCATCTCATTGTGCTTTGTATCAGTCAGTGCTGGAGAAATCTTGAATAGCTCATGTAAAAAAACTTTTTAAATTTTATATTATTTTGAAGTTTTGCTTTTGGGGGGTTGGGTTATCTTGGTCAACCCATTGGCTGTGAGAATTGTTTGCAGTCTGTGGGCTGGTGGTGTGCTGATCTTTCAAGTGTCCCCACCCAATTGCCACGTTCAGGCGGTCTCTTGGAGGCCTCTCAGGTGGACACGCTGCAGCTTACTGGCTTGTTTGTACTCTCCTCTGTCGGGAGAAAGAACCCCATAGTGCAACTGTTTTGATACTGAATATCAACAAGTGACATTTTGAAATAAAGAACCAGTCCCTCCACCCTCAGACCGACTTGACTTTATTAAATCAAATGTGCTTTCTCCACAGGGCTATACAGACTGGGTTGAAAATCAGGTCTTTGTGGTTGAAAGCTGCAGGATTTAACATAGAGCACACACATTGGAAGCAGACATAAAATAAAGATGGGTTCCGAATGTGCCTGGGGGGCTTGGGAGATGTCACTCATGGTAGAGCGCTTACCCAACATGGTGACTGGAGTCCTGGCCCACCAGCCAGGCAGAGATAGGAACATCCCTGGGGCTTACTGGCCAGCCAGTTAGCCAGATCACTAAGCTTCAAGTTCAGTTTAGACGCTGTCTCAAATGGTCAGACATGGTGGCACATTTCTTTAACCCCAGCACTCGGGAGGCAGAGGCAGGCAGATCTGAGTTCGAGGCCAGCCTGGTCTACAGAGTGAGTTCCTGGACAACCAGGGCTACACAGAGAAACCCTGTCTTGAAACAAAAAGACTTGTCTCCAAAAATACAATGTGGTGGAGAGGTGGCTGGCTTCTGTAGAGGAGGAGGGCTGAAGCGGGGGAGGGGGTGAGGGGTGTTTTCTAGCACAAGTGGCGACTCAGCCATCTGTAACTCCAGTTCCAGGGTATCTGAGGGCTTCTGCACATGTGTTCCACTTAAACTCTTGAAAGCTCACACATAGACACATTTTTTTAAAAAAATTAAAACAATCTTGGCAGTGGTGGTGCACACCTTTAATCCCAGCACTCAGTAGGCAGAGGCAGGTGAATGTCTGAGTTCGAGGCCAGCCTGGTCTACAGAGCAAGTTTTAGGACAGCCAAAGCTACAGAGAGAAACCCTGTAAAAAAAACCAAAACAAAAAAAGAATTTTTTTTCTTCTGTTTCATGAGACAGAGTTTATGCATAGGCCTGGTTATCCTGAAACTCACTCTGGCCGCAAACTTAAAGGTCCACCTGCCTCTGCTGATTCCCTAGCGCTGAGATTAGAAGTGGATTACAAGTTTTTTCCACCGGTCAAAAAAAAAATTTTTTTTTAAAATTTAAAATTAATGTGTTTCGGGAAGACCTCCAAGGTTGACCTTTGACTTCTACACGTTTGCACGCACTAATATTTTAGCTTTTGTTTTGTGAGATGGTCTCACTATCTAGCCCTGGCTGGCCTGGTACTTAATATGTAAACCAGGCTAGCCTCCAACTCAGAAATCCACCAGTGTCTGCCTCCCAAGTGCTGGGATTAAAGGTACGAGCTACCATGCCCAGCTCTTTTCTTTTTCTTTATTTTTTTTAAATTATGAAGAGGGGGGCGGGCTAGAGATGGCTCAGGGGTTAAGAGCACTGGCTGTTCTTCCAGAGGTCCTGAGTTCAATTCCCAGCACCCACATGGTCGCTCACAGCCATCTGTAATGCACACCACCTTCCCAGCTCCTTTGAGAAGGATGTATGTAGACTAGGCTTCTTGATCCTCCTTCCTCAGCCTACTGATTACTGAGATCATGGATGTGTGCCACCACACCCCAGTGAAAGGAAGTGCACCCCGGGAGTGTTTTGCTGAGTCAGGTTGTATGAGACAATGGCTTTCCAGGTTACTGTTATTTCCTGCATCATGGTCTTGAAACAGGACATAAATCCGATCCCTAGTAAAAATAACAAACCTTGACTGAGGCCAGCTGTTTATGCTAGAGACTGGAATTTTTTTCCATTTATAGCCCTAGACTAACGCTGACTGGAAATTACTTGAATTTTTAAAAGTAACTTGTTTCTTGTATTTAGTATTGGTGGGTGAGCCCAGGCCCTTGTACATGCGAGCCATGAGTTTCACCTCAGTCTTTCTGCCCTAACAATACATGAAGAGTTGAGATGGGAGGCACTGCTTGGATTTTTGGACCTCTCTGTCTGGTTCGTTGCTAGTCAAGTTTACCATCAAATATTTAGTAAAGTGGCCCTTTGGGTCTGTGCCCGGAATTTACATAATGTTAGCTTTTTGAGCACTTAGAAAGTACCCACAATTCGCCAGACGGTGGTGGTGCAGTCCTTCATCCCAGCACTCAGGAGGCAGAGACAGGCTGACTCTATGAGTTCAAGGCCAGCCTGGTCTACAGAGCGCGTTCCAGGACAGCCAGGAAGACAGAGAAACCCTGTCTGGGGGTGGGGGGAAGTACCCACAATTCCTAGCAAGAAAGGTACCCGCTGACGTCGTGGCTGCGGATTGGTTGGTGGTGGTGCTGGCCCCCAGTAGATGAGTGGGACCGAGACCAAGGCGGTAGCCATGATTGGCTCTAGGGCTCCTGGACTCCCAAGCTTCAGGCTCCTTTTCCCCTTGACTCCACACCACCTCTTCCTGTTTTTAGTTGGGACTTTGGCCAACAAACTCAATGTGCCACAAGTGTTACTGCCGTTCAGCCGGGAGCCCGGCCGGGTGCCCTTCTTGCTGGAGGCGCAGCGGGGCTGCTACAACTGGTGAGGGGCGCCAGAGTCACGCGATCTTGTCCCCACAGTGGAGAGGGAAGGGATTACAGGAATGTGGTGTGGTCCCGCAGTGTGGAGGGGCCTTAGCGTTGCATCCTTGGGTGGGATGTACCCTAAATTGTGAGGCTCTTTAAGAAGTTAACTAGGATGGGGGTCTGATTGCCTCCCTGTTGAGACAGCTAGTTAGCTGTCGGCACCGGCAAAGCCCTATGTCAGACACAGCCGGCTTTCATTTCCCCCAATTTGTGGGGTTTAATATGGATTCCAAACAGAAACAGGTGAAGTGAGAACCACATTTGAAGACTGACAAGGACGACAGAACTAGAGTAACAAGACACGGTTCATCATGCCTGGAGATGAGATCTGCCTGTGTGATATGAGAGCGCCCCTTCCCCTGTGCAATTAAGTGGGGGCGATTCGCGGTAGTCAATTTTAGGCTAACAACCTTCCTGACTATAAGAGAACCCAATGGCAGGTCATGTGGTTTCCTGAATTGTAAGGGATCTTAACTAAAGTAAGCATCTAGGTGCCAGAACATTTATCCTAAATGGAAGGGATTTCCTCTTCCTGTATCTGCAGAATGGAGGGTTGGACTACGGCTTTGCACGAGCTAGGCAAGCCCTCTACTGAGGAACTACATCCCTAGCCCCTTCCCTGCCTTCTATGAGAAGCAGTGAGGCTTTTATCCCTGAGTACAAGAATTTCAACTCATTTCATGAGGAAATATAAGGAACTTAGGCTTGTAGAGGACCCAGTGTGATGGCCGTCATTCAGGAATCGTCCTAGTATTGAGAGCTTTCCGTTAATCCAAGACGCTAAGGATTATTTTGTGTTTTTGTTTGGTCTCAGAAAGTAGGCAGCTTTTCCATCTTAGACAGCAGCTCAGTTTCTAGGCCTACAGGAAATTATTTCTCAAGATATAAGAGGAAGCCCCATCTTGTTGCAAACACAGCCTCAATGTTATTTTCCCACAGTGTGAGTCTTTTGTTTTACTTTGTTTTGTTTTTGAGACAGGGTTTCCCTGTGTAGCCCTGGGCGGCCAGGAACTCACTCTGTAGACCAGGCTGGCCTCGAACTCACAAGATCCACCTGCCTCTGCCTCCCAAGCCTGGAATTAAAGGCATGCACCACCACAGCATAGTGTGAGTCTTTTTTAAAACATCCTGGGAGGAATATAACATTTGGGATCTTTGCACAAGAGAAAAGGTTCTGCTCGCTCTCCCGTTCTTATTCTTGTGTCCTCTGACAGTGCTTCTCTCTTAGAGCGTCATTAGGCACACCTGGTAGTATGTAACATGGGAGAAGTGCAGACATTTCTTTCCTGTGTCCCCTTGGCCCCCCCATTTCATGCTCTTAACCATTCTGTTTCGGCAGGCATTCCACTCATCACGATGCCGTTACCATTGAGCCTTTATATGAAAAGGGCACCTCTTGTTCCCAAAGAGCTGTTCTTGTTGCTGAATCCACCCAACCAATCCGCCTCAGCAGCATTATTCTTGCTCGAGAAGTAGGTATGTTATGGGATTGGTTTGTTTGTTTTTTTGTGGCTGTTGTTCCTTGAGACAGGGTCTCACTCTGTAGCCCTGGCTGGCCTGTGCCATCCAAGTGCTAGGATCAAAGGTGTGCACCACCGTGTCCAGTCATTTCTTTGGAGTTTGGAGACAGGGTCTGCCTGGGCCTGGTACACACTATGTAACCCAGGCTGGCCTTGAACTCATAGGTCATGCATTACCCTCCTGTGTGCTGAAATTAAAGATGTGCACCTCCATGCCTGGCAAGAAAAGGGTATGTTAAAAGCAAAGATGAATAAGACAATGTCTTGTATAAGTGATTAACACAAATGTTTTTGGCTTCAAGTATTAAAAACTTAAAGAAAAAAGATTTCTGATATAAATCACAATTCTGTGGGCCAGTGAGCTGGCTCAGTGGGTGAAGGTGCTGTCAAGCCTGACACCCTGAGGCAGAAGGAAAAAACCAAATCCTAAATGTTGTCCTCTGATCTCTGAAGGGAGCAGGCAAAAAAAGCACCTTGTCCTAAGCACTGCCATTTTGACTTCAGACTCCATTTTACTTGTAGGGTGAAACAAAGTTCAAGTTCCCAAGCCCTAGGGGAACTGGGAACTTTCCAATGGCTGACCAACCTCCTCCCTAGACAATAGAAACAGTCCATTATCCCCCTAGTTCTCTAAAACATTATGGCTGTTCCTACCAACAGAAAGAACAAAGGAATCTGATTGGTTGGACACTCTGTGTTGGTTGACAGTGACGGAACACATAGGGAAAGTCCCTGATCTCTGACTCCTGACTCGGGAAAAATATAACTGTAACTTGGCAACAAGTGGTTCTGATTTTTCTGCTTTTAAACCCTACTTCTGTCCCTGCGTGGAGCTGTCAAGAGAAACAAGGCCCCTGAGTCCTTGTCCTGATGGATCAGGGCTGCAATGATTGATCAGCGATCCGCTTATATGGTGATTTATTAAAGTCTTTGGAATCCGTAAGTGTTGTCTCTCACCTTCCTCATGGTGCACAACAGCCTGGGTGTAACATCGCCACGTGTGCACGATGACATGTGCACCTGTACATGCTTGCGTGTGCATACATACATGGAAAAAGAACATAATTTAAAAACAATAGCATAATTTTGCCATCCTACTTATTTTTTGTTTTGAGTGTTTGATTATTTTTGAGACATGGTCTCACTTTTATAGGCCAGGTTTCCCCCAAACTCATAGATATCCACCTGCCTCTGACTCCCAGGTTCTGGGTAAAGACATGTGCCATACTTAACCTAAAAACACTTTTTTTGTTACATTTATTTTTGTGTGGGGAGGTGGTGTGTATGAAATGGCGTGCATGTAGAGGTTAGAGAGCAACTTTTAGGAGTTAGTTCTTGCCTTGCACCATATGATAGGCCCCCAGAACTGAGCTCAGATTGTCAGGTTTGGGAGCAGGTGCTTTTACCTGCTAAGCCATCTCACAGGTTCTAATTGTGCATTTGTGTGTGTGTGTGTGTGTGTGTGTGTGTGTGTGTGGTTTTTGTTTTTTGTTTTTGAGACAGGGCCTCACTGTGTAGCCCTGGCTAGCCTGAAATTCCCTATGTAGACTGTGTGGCCTCGAACTCACAGAGATCCGCCTGCCCCTACCTCCTGACTCCTGGGTTTCTTTTTGTTTGTTTCAGTTTTGTTAGTTTGTTTGTTTGTTTTTGAGACAGGGTCTTTTAGTCTAGGCTAGCCTTGAACTCCTGGTGATACTCTTTTGCCTTGGCTTTTTGTTTTTGTTTTTGTTTTTGTTTTGTTTTTTTGTTTTTCGAGACAGGGTTTCTCTGTGTAGCTTTGTGCCTTTCCTGGAACTTACTTGGTAGCCCAGGCTGGCCTCGAACTCACAGAGATCTGCCTGCCTCTGCCTCCCGAGTGCTGGGATTAAAGGCATGCGCCACCACCGCCCGGCTTGCCTTGGCTTTTTATCACCAAGATTTCAGAGTGCATAATGTTGTGTGTGTGTGTTGCATACATGTTCATGTGGAGGCCAGAGCTTAGCTTCTGGTGTCTTTTTCAGTGGCTCTTCATCCTTTTTTTTTTTTTTTTTTCTGGAGCTGAGGACCGAACCCAGGGCCTTGGGCTTGCTAGGCAAGTGCTCTACCACTGAGCTAAATCCCCAACCCCTCATCTTATTTTTGAAGCATGGTCTCTCCTTGAATCAGGAACTCCATGTTTAGGGTAGGCTGCCTGGCCAATGAGCCCCCAGGATTGCCAGTCTTCACTTACCTCGCCCTGGGGCTACAGAGGTGTGCCACACCATGCCTCGTTTTTTATGTGTGTTCTGGGGATCCAGACTCAGGTCTTCATGTGTGTGAAACAAACATTTTGCTCACTGAGCCATTTTCCCAGACAGGGTCTCATGTAGCACAGGCTGCCCTGGAACTCACTATATAGTTGAAGCTGGCCTTGAACTCCTGATCCTCTTGCCTCCCACTTCCTAGGTGCTGAGGATCCAGGAGTACACCACCACAACTGGCATCTCAGTAACTTTTGACATTTTTAAGTGTGTTGGGGAGCCAGGCTCAGTGGTGTGGACTTGTAACCCCAGCTGTTGGGAGATGGAGGCTAAAGGATCATGGATTCAAGGCCAGTATGGGCTATTCAGCCTTAAAATTAAAAAGAGAGCTAGGGCCGGGCGTTGGTGGCGCACGCCTTTAATCCCAGCACTCGGGAGGCAGAGGCAGGCGGATCTCTGTGAGTTCGAGGCCAGCCTGGTCTCCCAAGCGAGTTCCAGGAAAGGCGCAAAGCTACACAGAGAAACCCTGTCTCAAAAAACCAAAAAAAAAAAAAGAGAGCTAGGGATATAGGTTAGTGGCAGAGAGCTTGCCTCCTAACATGTGTGAGGCCCTGTGTTCAGTCCCCTGTACTGGTGTTGGTCAGCTGTCCCTCAGTTTGGGTTTGTCTGATGGTTTGGATTATAGTTTTGGGGGGGTTGGGGGTGAAGAGCCTTTGCTTTGCATCGTGTGCCAGTGTGTGATGTCCGTGGCTGCGTTTACACTTGATTCAGATGGTGTCTGTCTGTGAAGTTCTCCTTCTCCCCTTCCTTCACGCTAGTCATGGAAAATGATCACTGAGTCCAGCCCCAGAAGCAAAGGAGAAAGATTTAAGCCCCACCTTGGAGGGAGAATTGTCAGAGAGCTTGTGGTGATATATTAAGTACCACAATAGCTAGTAAATATTTGGGGAAGATACTTTGATACATCCCATCATTCCTTAAAGGTTTACCCACTGATGTTATCATATATGCATGGGTTTTAAAGAAAGATTGTATTATTTGTTTGGTTTTATTCCAGACAAGGTTTCTCTGTGTAGCTTTGGAGCCTGTCCTGGATCTCACTCTGTAGACCAGGCTGGCCTAAAACTCACAGAGATCCACCTGCCTCTGCCTCCCGAGTGCTGGGATTAAAGGCGTGCACCACCACCGCCGGCCAGATGGATCTTTTTGTTCGTTTGGTTGGTTTCGAAACAGGTTATCTCACTGTGTAGCCCAGGCCAACCCGGAACTTCTAGCAATCCTTCTGCCTCTGTCTCCCGAGTGCTGGGACTTTGGGTGTGTACCACCATACCTGTCCTCCATGAGTCTTAGCGGTGATGTTCAGATGATTACTTTTCCCCTTTCCCTCATCTCTTCTATATTTAGTATTGTGAAAGAAAGGCATCTTACGTCTTACACATAACGTCTTCTTCCCATTGAACAACTTACTCGGTTATTCATATCAGTATGGACTCAGCTGTTGGGGACGGGGCTATAATCCAGTTCTATGTGTCCTAGTTAGCTTTAACTGTCAGCTCAACACAGCCTAAGTGAGTCACCCGAGAAGGGCATCTCAACTGAAGGACAGCCTTAGATCAGACGGTCCTGTCTGTGGGGGAGTGTCTTGGTTGTTAATTGATGTATGAGGGTCCAGTCCAATGTGGGGGACACTATTCCCTGGGCAGATGGTCCTGACCTCTATATGAGCCTGCGAGTCAGCCAACAATCAATGTTCCTTTATGATTTCTGGTTCAAATTCCTACTTGAGTTGCTGCTTGGACTGCTCTCAATGATGGATTACAGCCTATAAGATAAAAAAAAGTCTTTGGGTTTGGTGCTTGTCACAGCAATAGGAAGAAAATTAGACTACTGTGGTAATTCATCTTTTCCACTTGTGGTATCCTGCAGGTTGGCTCCTGTGTCCTTTGGACGTGCCCTTATTTTCGCCATTTCCTTACAGTACTTCCTTCCTTCTTTTTTTTTTTTTTTTCTTTTTAGATAAGGCCTCATGTAACCACTCTGGCCTCTGATTCACTATATGGCTAAGAATGACCTTGAACTTCTGATCCTTTTGCCTCCGCCTCCCCAGTCCTGGGATTACAAGTGTGCACCACCGTGCTGTGTTTATGCACTGCTGGAGATCACGCCCCAGGCTTCCTCCATGCTAGTCAAAGACTCTACCAACTAAGCTCTCTCTCTCCCCAGCACAGTCCTTCCTTGCTTTGGAGCTCTAGAGTTATATTTAGACCGCACGATCTAGATGCTGGTGTGCTTGTTGCTAAGGGAGTGTCCTCGTTTCTAGGTTCTGTTAGCAGACAGCTAAGAAAGGAACGTGCACATGGCAGCCTATGTGTACACACATCTCTATGTTTATTTCTGTATGTATCTAGCTGAGTGTGTGTGTGTGTGTGTGTGTGTGTGTGTGTGTGTGTATTAAAAGAAATGTGAATTCATAGTGATAGCTTTAACTCTAATCTGGGCTTATTCTAGACTTTTCTCCTTTGTTTATTTGTAACTTTGCTCTCAGAAAGACAGACGTGGGCTGGTGAGCTGGCTCAGTAGGTGATCTAAATTTGATCTCCGGAACCCATGTAAAGGTGGAGGGAGAGAATGGATCTACAGAATTGTCCACTAACATCCTCTTTGAATTCCCAGCCAGCCAGGTCTGCACAGTGAAACCCTGTCTTAAGAAAATAAAGCAACTAAAAACAAAGCAAAAAAGTTCAGAGTTCAAGGGAGGGGGAACAAAAACCAACCAAACCAAAAACCCTTGAGGGCTGGTCGGATGGTTCAGTGGGTAAAGGTTCCTGCTGCCAAGTCTGATGGCCTGAGTTTGATCCCTGGGACCCACAGGTGGAATGGAAAGAGCCCACTCTCTCAAGTTGTCTTCTGACCTCTACACACAGGTTAGAGGCTCATTAATACAGTTTTCATACAGTACCGCCATCTTTTCTAAATAACTTTAAAAACCCTATTAACCCTCATTTTATAAAAGATTTTTAAAAATGCCACTTAAAAAGACAAGGAATAAAGCAAGTCCCTCGAAAGTGACACACAGCCCTGGGTTTAATTTTCTGTGACTGGGTCTTACTGTGTAGCAGCCCAAGCTGGCTGAACAAGCAGCAGTCTTCCTGCCTTAGCCTCTAAAATGCCAGGATTACAGATGTTTGCCGCTGCAACCAGCGTATCTTTCAGGCCTCTTTGGATTGGTTAGGAACTTGGCATACAAGAAACGTTATCATATAATTCTGCAGGGAATCAGGGATGGGCCTTGATGCACAGCTCTTAGCGGAGGAGCATCTCTCCAGCCCCGGAATGAACTCTTAAAGCTGTTCTCTGACCTTGAGAAAACAAATTAAGTGCACTGGCTGCTCTTCCAGAGAATTCTCTTCAGTTCCCAGCATCCACCTGGAGGCTCACAACCACCTACAACTCCAGTTCCAGAGGATCCAATGCCTTCTTCTGGCCTCCTAGGATACTGCGTGAGCATAGTACATAAACATACATGCAGTCTTCTGGCCTCCTAGGGCACTGCATGAACATAGTACATAAACATACATGCAGGCAAAACAACTATACTCATAAAATAAAATTTAAAAAAAAAAAAAAAAAAAAAAAAGGTTGGTTCTCTCATCCTCATGCTTGGCAGGACATTTACCCCCAGAACCCTGTCAGGAAACAGAGGTTCCACTTTTTGTCTTTTTGAGACAGTCTCTCCACGTGGCCCTGGCTGCTGGCCCTTTTATAACCTTTAAACTCTTGAATATGGGGCTGGAGAGATGGCTCAGAGGTTAAGAGCACTGACTGCTCTTCCAGAGGTCCTGAGTTCAATTCCCAGCAACCACATGGTGGCTCACAACCACTTATAATGAGATCTGGTGCCCTCTTCTGGCCTTCAGTCATACATGCTGTATACATAATAAATAAATAAATCTTTAA
Source organism: Peromyscus attwateri (assembly GCA_902168425.1). Lineage (NCBI taxonomy): Eukaryota > Metazoa > Chordata > Mammalia > Rodentia > Cricetidae > Peromyscus > Peromyscus attwateri. The sequence goes on from CABHPP010146285.1 coordinate 11,610, forward strand.
AAAAAAAATAAACTCTTGAATATTTGAGACATTTAATAGATTGGTGACAGTTTACTTAAATAGTCAGTCAGCTTTTTGCTCCGTTGCAGTGACTGACCATGAACTACGCTGTGATGTTAAGGTCGATGTGATAGACAGCATTGAAATTGTTTCTCGAACCCGGGAGCTGTATGTGGACGATGCACCCCTGGAACTGATGGTGAGGGCCCTGGATGCTAAAGGTAAGGGGACTGGAGATGGTCTGAGGAAACATGTACCTAAAACAGAGCAGTACTCCTTCACGTTGGGCTTGGAAACAGGACCGTGTAATGGTAGCACATTGTGAATATGACCTGTTCGCTCACTGGGGCACGCAGGCGGGTCGGCAGTGCAGGATGTAGTTCAATGTATGAGCTGCCATCTTGCAAAAAAAAAAAAAAAAAAGCTACTGCTATTATTTCTTGTTATTTCTGGACTTTGAAAGAAATTAGTTCGGGCTAGGGGAGATAGCTCCATGGTTAAGAGCACTGGCTGCTCTTCCAGAGGACCCAGGTTCAATTCCCAGCACCCACATGGCAGTTCACTGCTGTCTGTAACTCCAGTTTCAGGGGATCCGACATCCTCACCGCACAGACATACATGCAGGCAAAAACACCAATGCAAATGAAAATAAAAAAAAAAAAAAAGAAATTAGTATGTGAGGGTGGGGCCTGTGTATCCTGCCGTACACAGAGAAGTCAGTACAACGTGTGGAAGTCAGTTCTCTCCTTCTACCGCGCGGGTCCTGGGGCAAACTCGGGTCCTCAGGGTTGGCGGCCATCTCACTAGCACTGACTTTTGTTTTGTTTCGAGACAGGGTCTCACTATATATCCCTGGCTGTCCTGGAACTCTCTCTGTGGACCAGGCTGGCCTCCAACTCACAGAGATCAGCCCCCTACTGCCTCCAGAGTTCTGGGACTAAAGGCATGTGCCACCGTGCAGGGACGAGCTCTTTTAAAGTATTGACATCTGCCACTGAGCTTCTATCGATGGTCCCCAGATCAACAATTAAGGATATATTTGGAGATTTATTGCCGGGCGGTGGTGATGCACACCTTTAATCCCAGCACTCGGGAGGCAGAGGTGGGCGGATCTCTGTGAGTTCGAGGCCAGCCTGGTCTACAGAGTGAGTTCCAGAACAGGCTCCAAAGCTACACAGAGAAACCCTGTCTCGAAAAAAAAAAAAAAAAAAATGAAAAAAAAAAGATTTATTGATAACTCTGCTTTTGTTTTTGTTTGTTTGTTTGTTTACATTGTTTTAGATGTATTGATTTTAGTTTCCGTGTATGGGTGTTTGTATGTATGCACCACTTACAGGCCTAGTGTTCAAGGAGGTCCAAAGAGGGTGGATCCCCTAGATCTGGAGTTATAGATTCTTGTGAGCCACCTGATTTATGTTGCCTTAAATGTGCTATAGTAATATTGTAAAATGACATTAAAAACAGTCATCACTACTATTTTGTAAACTTTTATTTAGTAAACAGGATTAAAATTTTATTTACTGTGTTTTTTATTTACTGTTGCTGGCATGCATATGGAGGTCGTTTTCTACGTTTACAGGATGGAGCTCAGGCGGCCAGGCTCGTACTGTGAGTACCTGGGCCCACCGATCCACCTCAGTAGCCCAAGACTATTGGGCTAATTTTTTTTTTTTTTTTGTTTTGGTTTTTTGAGACAGGGTTTCTCTTTGTTTCTTTGCACCTTTCCTGGAACTCACTTGGTAGCCCAGGCTAGCCTTGAACTCATAGAGATCCGCCTGGCTCTGCCTCCCGAGTGCTGGGATTAAAGGCGTGCGCCACCACCGCCCGGCGAAAAAGTAACTTTTGGAATCTATTTTTCATGAAAATTTGTGTAGAAGGAACCAGGGTGAAGCATGCCTGTCACCTGTGAGGTGTCTTAGGTGGCCTCTGAAGGATGGCTGTCACCTGTGAGATGTCTTAGGTGGCCTCTGGATAGAAAGGGACGGAGAGACTTTGGAAGCTTTGCCAGCTGGCAGTGGGTCCATGTAGGTCCCTTCTACTTTAGAAAGTCTGTTGGAGCTGAGCCATGGTGGCACACACCTTTAATCCCAGCACTCGGGAGGCAGAACCTAGCAGATCTCTGTGAGGCCAGCCTGGCCTACAGAGTGAGTTCCAGGACAGTCACCAAAACTACACAGAGAAACCCTGTCTCAAAAAACCTAAATAAATAAGGACAGCTTGTTGGGAATAGCACTTACATTGTCATGTGAGGGTCTTTCTCATGTGTGTGTTTCAGTCAGTTAATAAAGGTTTTGTTATTTGTTTTGTTACAGAAAAAGACCTAAAGTGGTGTTCTGGTTAGTCCCTTTCTTGATGAAGATACTTGAATGTTTTGGAATGTGTGATTTTATCTTGCCTGCTTTTGGCTTCCTCACAGGAAACACGTTTAGTACTTTGGCGGGCATGGTGTTTGAGTGGAGCATTGCCCAGGATAACGAGTCAGCAAGAGAAGAGCCGTCTAACAAAATTAGGTAAAGCTGGAGCCTGACATACCACCTGTCTCTGGAGGAGATGTGTCTCCACGCGACACTCTGGACAGCAGCCACCTCTGCGGACTTTGATAATCCTACTGTCTGGTTTTTGTTTGTTTGTTTTTATTTTTAAACAGATATATTCACTAGGGCAAATTATCTCTGGTAGAAAACAGAGGAGATAAATGTGGAAACCTTCATGACAGTTAATTTGAGCCTCCGTGAGCTCAGGCTGTCTGCACATGCTAAAATTGTGTGAGATAATTAGCTGGGGATTTTGGCAAGCACCTTGAATCCTAGCAGTCAGGAGGCAGAGGCAAGCTGATTTCTGTGAGTTCAAAAATAACTTGGTTTACACAGTGAGTTCCAGACCAGCCAGGTCTACACAGTAGGGCCATCTTAAAAAAAAAAAAATTAAAACAACAAAAGGATTCTGTTTTTAGTACCAAAGAACAGATCACAGAGCCTAAATTGTAGTCTTAGCCATAGGCTAGCCCTTCTGGAAGTCAGAAATTAAAAAACTCAAACCAGGCTCAGTGGCACAGAACTATAATCCCAGCACCGGGGGTTGGAGGGGGGTGGAGTGGGATGCTGAAGCAGGGGGATTAGAAATTCAGGGTGAGCTGGGCAGTAGTGGCTCACACCTTTAATTCCACCACTGGAGAGGCAGGTGGATCTCTGAGTTCGAGGCCAGCCTGGTTCCAGGACAGCAGGGCTACACAGGGAAACCCTGTCTTAAAAAAAAAAAAAAGTAGTAGTAGTAGTAGTTCAGGGTGAGCCTCTGCTACATAGCAAATTCAAGTTAGAGGCCAGTCTGGGTTAGTTACATAAGACACTGTTTCAAAAAGCACACAGACAAGCAAAGGTATTTCAGAGCTGTCTGCACAGACAGGCTTTATAAAGACTAAAGTATAGAAGACTGTTAATTCTACTAGAGACAAATCTTTTTTTTTTTTTTTTTAAGGAATTTTAAAATTAATTTTATATACCTGGCCAGGCAGTGATGGCATACGCCTTTAATCCCAGCACTTGAGAGGCAGAGGCAGGCGGATCTCTGTGAGTTCAAGGCCAGCCAGGTCTACAGAGTGAGTTCCAGGACAGCTAAGGCTACACAGAGAAACCCTGTCTCAAAAAAACAAAAACAAAAAAACAAAAAAAACAAAAAAACAAAACAAACAAACAAAAAAAACAAAAAAAAAGAAAGAAAGAAAAAGAAATCATTTTACATACCAATCCCAGATCCCCCTCTCTTCCCTCTTCCCGCCCTCCCGCCTCCCTCCCCAAACCCTTCTCTATTCCCTCCTTCAACAAAGCGAAGTCTCCCATGGGGAGTCCTCAGAGCCTGGAACATTCAGTTGAGGCAGGTCCAAGCCCCTCCCCCTGCATCAAGGCCGTGCAAACTGTCCCACCATAGGCGGTGGGCTCCAACAAGCCAGCTCATGCACCAGGGACGGATCCTGATCCCACTGCCAGGGGGCCCCTTAAGCAGATCAAGCTACACAGCTGTAGAGACGAATCTCACTCTGTCCCCAGGATCCTGAAATTCTCGGAAGCAGAGTATTCTCCCCCTGACTACATAGCCGAGATGGAAGAAGAAGAGCGACAAGGAGACATGGTTCTGGTGTCTGGGATGAGAACGGGCGCTGCCGTTATAAGAGTCCGAATTTATGAGCCGTTCTACAAGGTAAACAGTCTGTGCCAGAAGCAGCCATCTCAAGTCCTGCCCATGGGGAACATGGTAGAAGCCTCTAACTTGCTATTGTCTGAGCCAAGAGTTGATCATTTATTTGAAAAAGCCACTTCAGACCTGCAGTGGTGTCACACACCTTTAATCCCAGACTCTGATGCCAAGGATCAAACCCATGCCCTCCACATGATAGGCAAGTGCTTCCCCACTGAGCTACCACATGTCCTGACATTCTCTTAAAAATAACTAACTTTGGCCAGGCATGGTGGCGCACGCCTTTAATCCCAGCACTCGGGAGGCAGAGGCAGGAGGATCTCTGTGAGTTCGAGGCCAGCCTGGTCTACAGAGCGAGTTCCAGGACAGGCTCCAAAACTACAGAGAAACCCTGTCTCAAAAAAAAAAAAAAAAAAAAAAGTAGCTAACTTTTTGTAAGTCTAAGGGTCTGCTTTTTTTTTTTGAGATAGGGTCTGTATGTTGTCTTGGCTGGCCTAAAGCTCACTATGTAGACCAGGCTGGCCTCCAGCTTACAGAGGTCCTCTAGCTTTTGCCTCCTGAGTACTGGGATTAAAGGTGTGCGCTACCATGCCCAATCTAAAGCTTTTCTTGTTTAAATTTTTTAAAAATTATTTTAGGTTTAAAATGATGAGTGTTTGCCCACACGTGTGTTGTACGCCACATGTGTGCCTCGTGCTCTTGGAAGACAAAAGAGGGAGCTGGAAGAGGGCATCAGATGCCCAGGAACTGGAGTTACAGTGGATTCTGGACATTGAACCCAGGTCCCCTGCATGAACAGCTAGTGCTCTTCACTACTGGACATCAATTTTTCAGTAAAGGAAACATTTATTTTGGCCACTGTTTAATTGGTTTTAGTCTCCAGTCAGCTGACTCCATTTCTGTAGCCTGGTTGAGGCTGAACACCTTGATAGAAGATTGTGGCAAAGGAGTTGTTTTTTTCACTCTTTGGGACCCCACCACCCAGCTCCCAAATAAATACACGGAGACTTGTTCTTACTTATGAATGCCTGGACTTAGCTTGGCTTATTTCTAGCCAGCTTTTCTTAAATTATCCTGTCAACCTTTTGCTTCTGAGCTTTTTACCTTTCTTTATTCTATATATTTTCTTCCCTTCTTACTCTGTGGGTGGTTGTGTGGCTGGGTGGCTGGCCCCTGGCATCCTCCTCCCCTCCTCTTCTTTTTTCTTTTTCTTCTCGCTCTTTCTTTTTTCCTTTTCTTTCAAGTCCAGATTTCTCCTCCTATTTATTCTCTCTGCCTGCCAGCCCCGCCTAGCCTTTCTCCTGCCTAGCTATTGGCCGTTCAGCTCTTTATTAGGCCAATCAGGTGTTTTAGACAGGCACAGTAGCACACCTTCACAGAGTTAAACAAATGCAACATGAAAGAATGCAATGAATCTTTGCATCATTAAACAGATATTTCACAGCATAAAAAAATGTAGCATATCTTAAACTAATATTCCAGAACAGGAGAAAGCTGCTTACTTATGGCAACTGGGTGTGAGAGAGAGACAGTAAGATAGCGCTCCACCTTATGTTTTGAGTCAGTGTCTCTCACTGAACCTGGGGCTCTCCTGTTCAGCTAGCTGGTGAGTTCCAGGGAATCTCCTTTCTCCACCTCCCCAGCGCTGGGATTACAGGAATGTGCCACTGATCCTAGCTCTTATGTGGGTGCTAGGGGTCAAATTTAGGTCGTCATGCTTGTACATCAGCACTTTACTGACCAAACTTTCTCCTCTAACAATGTTTAACCTTGAGTCCAGCTTGGAAATCCAGGTGGTCGACTGCATAGTAAGTTTGGAATATGGTCTACATAGTGAGAGCCCATCCAAAACAACAACAAAAACACCAAAGAAATGTAGACACTCTGTCTTGCATAAATTACTGTTGGGAACTTTATCTTTTGTGGTCAAGTGAAAATGCAGAACTGTGAGAAGGGCATGGACCATGGTGTGCGGCATCTTGCAAGAACCCCAGTCTTTTCTGTTCTCACCTGCGTTTGATTTGCTGGCACTTATTAGTGACTTGCTTTTGACTTCTTTTGTCTTCAAACTTCTGTTTTAAACATTTTAAAGTGTATTTATTTATTTGTTAGTGGCACTTATGCGAAGGTCAGAGGACGGTGTTGGGGAGTCTCCCCTCTCCGCCCACCTTTGTGAGGGATGAAGAGATCAAACTTATTTCTCCTGAACTTGACAGGAGCCTTCACCCACTGGGTCAGCTCTCAGCTTCAATGAGCCTCTTTAATCCCAAGTTTTGTGGCAGTGTACTTATATTGTACAAATATTGATTGATTGATTGATTGATTGATTGATTGATAGACTTGATGTGTGTATGTTTTTGTGTTGACATGTGTGAATGCCAGAGGTCGATGTTAGGGTGTCTTTCCTCAATCATTTCTCCACCTTATTTTTTGAGACAGGGTCTCTCTCACTGAGACTAGGGCTCACAGGTTTGGCTAGACTGGCTGGGCCCAGCAAGGCCCAGAAATTCTCCTGTCCCTAGCTCCTCAGCTCTCTACCTCCCCAGCTCTGCATTTCATTGTGCCCAGCTGTTTTACATATGTTTTGGGAATCGAACTGAGATCCTCAAGTTTGAAGAGCAGGCGCGTAACAACTGAGCCGTCTCCCAGCCCCAGTGTAGGGGGTTTTGTTTTGTTTTTCTTTTTGAGACAGGGTCTCTCTTTGTAGCTCTGGCTGTCTTGAATTCATTATGTAGACCAGGCTGGCCTGGAACTCACAGAGAGCCTCATGCCTCTGCCTCCCAGATGCTGGGATTAAAGGCATGTGCCACTGTGACCTTGGGTTTTTGAGACAGTAGATCTTACTTTGTAGCCCAGGCTGATCCTCCAAGCTCAGCCACCCTGGTACTGGGATTGCATGCATTGTCCTCTACCACTAAGCTCTACCCTCAACCCAGTTTATTGATTTAAGTTGTTTATTTATGTCAGTGCAGGTCTTCCTGTGGTGTGTTTGTACTGGCGTGTTTATGTGTGTGTTTGTGAAGACCAGAGGTCAACCTTGATCCCTTCAGGAGCCACCCTCCTTATTTTTGGAGTCAGAGTCTCTCAGTGGGACCCGAGGCTCAGTGATTAGGTTGTGCCTGGGGATCCAGCTGTCTTCCCTCCCTGGAGCTGGGATTACAAATGGGCCACCATGCCCTCAGTTCCTCATGCCTGTCACAAGGACTGCTCTGACTGAGCCACCTCCCCAGCTCTGGTTCTGCTTTGGTTTTTAAGGTAGGGTCCTTCTCTGTAGCCCAAGCTGGCTTCAGACTTCTGATCCTCCTGTCTCCACCTTTTAAATGGTGGAATTATAGACTTGTAGCATCATAACCAGCTTCCTGTTGTAATGTATTTATAAGTTATAGCTAACATACAGTAAGAAAAAAATGACTTTGATAAGCATTTAATTTACATGACCAAAGAACAACTGTGTGGGCATCCTACTGAACAGCCCAATAACCTGATCTTGGGTTAGTTTTAATATGAATCAGGGCCGGAGAGATGACTCAGCAGTTAAAAGCACTGGCTGCTCTTCCAAAGGACCCAGGTTCAATTCCCAGCACCCACATGGCTGTTCACAACCATCTGTAATCTCATTCTCAGGGGATCCAACACCCTCTTCTGGCCTCCAAAGGCACCAGGCACACACATGGTTCACAGACTACACACAGGTAAAATACCCATGCACATTAACAATAAACACACACATACACACACACCCCTGCTCAGAGACAGGATTTCTCCATGTGGCCCTGGCTGTCCTGGAACTCATTCATTCTGTAGACCAGGCTGACCTTGAACTCAGAGATCCGCCTGCCTCTGCCTCCCCAGTGCTGGGATTAAGGTGTGCGCCACCACTGCTTAGCTAAAATAAATCTTAAACTCTTTAAGAAACAGAGGTGGGGGAGGGGTGTTGCGCTTGCTTTCTTTGCACCTGCCACCCTTTTGCTCCAACCTGCACAGCAGGGCCTATCAGCTGGGGAGCAGCAGGAGACACACACACACACACACACACACACGCACGCACGCACGCACGCACGCACGCACGCACGCACGCACGCGCGCACATAGCGCTAGAGCTGGAGACAGAGGGGGCAGTAGAGAGCTCTTGATTAGCAGGCTGCATCTCAGTTAGATGGTTTCATGGCCACTTTCATCTTAACCTGAAATGATTTGTGATTATTAGGAATATTTTTTTTGTTCTTTATATATATATATTTTAAACTTATAAAAAATGGGCTGATGAGATTTCTCAGTGAGTAAGGGCACTTGCTGCCATGCCTAACAACCTGTGTTTGATACCGAGGACCCATGTGGCAGAAGGAGATTGCAAGTTGTCCTCTGACCTCCATACATACCCTGTGACAGCCACATTCCCACACACATAAAAACAAACAAACAAATGTAAAAACTATCGTTTTTAGCTTATTAAAAGTAAGCTTTGGGCCAGGTAGTGGTGGCACACACCTTTAATCCCAGCACTTAGGAGGTAGAGACAGGTTCATCAGTTCATCTCTGTGAGTTCGAAGTCAGCCTGGTCTACAGAGCAAGTTCCAGGACAGGCTCCAAAGCTACACAGAGAAACCCTGTCTTGAAAAACAAACAAACAAACCAAAAAGTAAGCTTTGAACAAGGGTGGGAGCTTCGATGACTTCTGCCCATGGAAATTTTTTTCCTTCCTCTTTTAGAAAGTGTCGGCAGCCTTGATCCGTCTGCTTGTTCTGGAGAACATATTTCTTATACCGTCCCACGATACCTATCTCTTAGTAGGAGCCTCTATTAAATACCAGGTTGCAAAAATGGTTCAGGGAAGAATGACAGGTAAGACGGCTTAGCCTTTCCTAGAACTCACGGTGGCTGGAGGAGGCAGGGCACAAACCATGGGCCAAAACCACTTCTTTGTGTTTCAGATCTTGTGATAAAACACTTCTACGTACCGAAGTTGGCATATTTGAAGAGCTTATTGGCATATGTCACTTAGTTAATGACACAGAGCTTCTGCGTTTGCATCCACTGTTAAGATAATAGCCCAGAATCACCAGCTGATAAGGGGGGAGTGAAAAGAGCTTATCTGAGGGGCTTGGATGACCTTTGTGATGCTCTGTGAGAATTGTTTCTTCATAAGCTCAGTCCCATAGCCAAGCTTAATAGACGATGGGCTAGACAAGCCCATTGAATGAATAGTTATGTGGACTCGGTCAACTCCGTCCTGTCCATGCTTAGTGGTCATCCACCCAGTTCACCAGGTTTATTCGTTTTGCTGGTGCTATTTTTACAAAGATTTATTTTAACCATACTTATATGCATATGTGTGCAATCTGTGTGTGGTTACGTGTACATGTGAGTGCAGGTGCACACAGAGTCCTGAAGAGGGCAACAGATCCCCTGGAGCTGGAGTCACAGGTGGTTGTGGGCCACCTGATGTGGATGCTGTGCACTAAACTCTTATCCTCTGGAAGAGCAAGCTCTTCGGCCCCAGTGTTGCCTGATTTGTTTGTTTGTTTCTTTTTTTTTTTTAAGATTTTTATTTATTTATTTTTGGTTGTGAGCCTAGCCTTTAACAGCTGAGCCATCTCTCCAGCCCTTTTATATTTATTATGGATACAGTGTTCTGTCTGCACATATCCCTGTAGGCCAGAAGAGGGCACCAGATCTCATTACAGATGGTTGTGAGCCACCATGTGGTTGCTGGGAATTGAACTCAGGACCTTTGGAAGAACAAGCAGTGCTCTTAACCTCTGAGCCTTCTCTCCAGCCCCTGTTTGTTTCTTTTTTTGAGATAGGGTCTCTTTACATAGCCCTGGCTGTCCTGGAACACACTTGTAGACCAGGCTGGCCTTGAGCTCACAGATATCCGCCTGCCTCTGCTTCCTGTATACTTGGGTGAAAGGTGTGCATCACCATGCCCAACTGTTGCTGTGTTTTGAGACGGTGTCTCAGGTAACCTCGGGCTGACCTTAAACTCCCCAGGTAACTGAGGCTGGCCTTGAACTCCTGATCTTCCTGCCTCTGCCTTCTAGGTGCTGGGATTACAGGGGTGCAGCAGCAGCACACTCAGCGGCTCACTAGTTTCCAAGTGTGTAAGTCAGTAGTTGGGTCACAGCACCCCTTCTCTCTGTGCAGATTTATCGTTCTGAAACAGGGATTAGAAACAGACCCTACTATCGATTTAAAGGTCTGACGTTCTGTCTTCCTCACACAGTGCACTGGAACACCACTCTCCTGGACTGTCACATGTGGCTGTCTTCCATGTCTTACAGAGGTGAAGTTTCCCCTGGAACATTACACATTGGAATTGCAAGACCACGGAGGTACAAATGACGGGCTTCCTTCTGGGAAAGTGGCTCTGCTGGATGAGAAAACAGCCACAGTGACTGCTCTCCAACTGGGCCAAACTAACCTCATCTTTGTCCACAAAAGTATCCTTTTGTTCTCGGTTTAGTGGCCAATCTAAACTTCTCTGAACATACTAGGCACGGTTCTTGGCAAAATACCTTATTAAGAGTGATAATGGGGGCTAGAGAGATGGCTCAGAGGTTAAGAACACCGACTGCTCTTCCAGAGGACCTGAGTTCAATTCCCAGCACCCACATGGTGGCTCACAACCATCTGTAATGAGATCTGGCGCCCTCTTCTGTAGACATGATAAATAAATAAATCTTAAAAAAAAAAAAAAAAGAGGGATAAGGGGGGGGGGGGGGGGGGGGTGACTGGAGAGATGGCTCGGTGGTTAAGCGTTCTTACTGCCATTTCAGAGGACCTGGGTTCGATTCCAGCCTCCACATGGCAGCTCACAACTGTCTGTAACTCCAGTTCCAGGGGATCCAACACCTTCACACAGACATGCATGCAGGCAAAACACCAGGGCACATTCAATAAATAAATAAATAAATATATATTTTTTAAAAAGAGTGATTATGGGGCTGGAGAGATGGCTCAGCAGTTAACAGCACTTGCTGCTCTTCCAGAGGACCTGAGTTCAGCTCCCATGTCAGGTGGCTCACAAACACCTGTAACTCCAGCTCCAGGGCATCTGCCTTCTTCTAGCCTCTGAGGGTACTGGCACACACACACACACACACACACACACACAATTTTCTTTTCTGAGACACATTTCACTCTCTAATGTTAGGATTATATTCACTTGTCACCAGCTTCTCGTCATTTTAAGGTGTTTAGGGTGTCATCCCTACAGAAGAAACAAGTCTCTGAATGTCTGTCTGCTGGGCACCGTCTGAGTGGCAGGTGTGTCCCGAATTCCCTAGCAGAATTACATAATTTTTTTTTATACCAAGTTCCTGACTAATCCAAAAGGGCCTGGAAGACTCAGCTAGTTGTGGCTAACACCTGTAGTCCTGGCATCTTAGAGGCCAAGGCAGAGACAGCCAGCCTGGGCTGCTATACTGCGAGCCTGTCAAACAAGCAAGCAAGCAAACAAACAAATAAATAAATAAAACCCGGCACTAGAGGGATGGCTCAGTGGTTAAGAGCACTGGCTGCTCTTCCAGAGGACCCAGGTTTGACTACTGTATCCTCATGGTGGCTGTAACTTCAGTTTCAGGGGCTCTGATGATCTCTTCTGGCCTCCTCAGGCACTTGCTTGCACACGGTGCACAGACATACTATACATGTAGACACCCATACACATAAAATAAAAATAATTTAAAAAAAAGAAGGGCTGGAGAGCTGGCTCAGAGGTTAAGAGCACTGGCTGCTCTCCCAGAGGTCCTGAGTTCAATTCCCAGCAACCACATGGTGGCCCACAACCATCTGTAATGAGATCTGGTGCCCACCAGAAGTGTATAGGCATATATGCGGGCAGAACAGTGTATACATAATAAATAAATAAATCTTAAAAAAATAAATAAAAAATAAAAAAAGAAAATAAAACTAAAAGACTGTAGTAGTAGGAAGTATTAGCCACGTTGTCAGTAAAAAATAGCTCAGTTTTTTTTTTTGAAAGAAGGAAAGAAAAGCAGGTAGAAATTACAAAAAAGACAGGAAGAGACAGGTCTCTTGTAGCCCAGGCTGGCCTCAAACTCATGATGTAGCAGATGATAAACAAGAGCTTTTGCTGCTCCTCCTCACCTCCCAGGTGCTACGGTTGCTGGTGTGTCCCACCACTTCTGGTTCTGTGGTGCTGGGGATGGACCCCAGGGCTTCATCTCGCTGGGCAAGCCCTCTAACAGCTGATCCACATCCCCGGCCGAGAGAACTTAAGAGAAACTTGCAAATGCCTGTAAGTTAAAGAGGAGGAAGTTAGAGCTCTAGGGGACCCGAGAACAGCAAGTTTGCTGATAGGAAAGAAGTGGAGGAGGCCCGTGGAGTGTGAGTTAGAAGGCTGTGTATGTTATTCTTGCAGCCAGTCTGATGTTTCTTCACCCGTAAAATAAAGGGAAATTATATTTCTGAATTTCACTCTAATACTTATATTTTATGACTATTATATTCAAGTACATATCAGAACCAGCCAAGTCTGGACAGTTGTTTGTGGAGTCTTTAGATTTGCTATAGTGAACAGGTAAAAATAATTACCAAGTGTTAGCCAATCACATATATATGTATGTATACATATATAATATGCATACTTGTATGTCATTTCGGTGGGTACATGAGCAATTTTCCATTTGATTTTTGTTTGCTTAATTGGTACTGTTTGTTTGTTTGTTTGTTTGTTTGTTTTGAAACAGTGACTTGCTATGTAGCCCAGGCTGGCCTAGAACCCACTGAATAGCCTAGGCTAGCCAAGGAGCTTAAGATCCTCCTACCGCCACTCCCGAACACTGGAATTGCTGGCCTGCTGTTAAGTAAACCTACTTAAATATACCTGGAAGACAGACTATTTTCTCTCCTCAGTGCTGAGGACAGAACACGGGTCTCTATATAAGCACTCCACAACTGAGCTGCATCAGTCCTTTTCAACTTTTACTTATTTTAATTTTTATATATTGTATTTATTTACTTGTTAACTTTTTTTTTTTGAACTGGGCCTCCTATGTCCTAGGCTTCCTTCAAACTCGCTCTGTGGATTTTGAACTCCTGACACCCACCTTCACCTTGTGCCTAGTGTGGTGCTGGGCTTGAAACCAGGCATGGTGCATTCTGGGCAAGCGCTCTACCAAGAGAGTTTAGGAGTAGTTTGTCTTTGAGAGGAACTGTATTCCTGATTGTATCATGGATGGACGGACATTGGGGCAAATCTGTTTTTCTTCCAGAAAGTAATTAAGAAATTTTATTTAACTAGTAGCATATCTAAGTAAACTAGAAATATTTAAAAAAATTTAGATTTGGTTTTGTTTTTGTTTGTTTGTTTGTTTTGTTTTTTGTTTTATTTACGGAGATCTACCTGCCTCTGACTATTTTATTTTATTTTATTTTATTATGTGTATGAATGTTTTGCCTACATATATGTAAATGTACCAAGTGCGTGTCTGATGCCTGAGGAGGCCAGAAAAGGGCATCAGATCCTCTAGAACTGGAGTCACAGATGGTTTGAGTCACCATGTGGACATTAGGAATCAAACCCAGGTCCCCTGCAAGAGCAACACGTGCTCTAAACTACAGAGCATCTCTGTAGCTCCTAGAAGTATTTTTGATGGCAAAGAAATACACAGCTTGGTGTTAAATATTTGCTGCGAGTTACAGTGACCTTGAAGCCACAGTGCTCCAGGCATGCTGCTGAGTGGCAAGTCTTGTCCACCTTCCACCCCCACCACTGTTCATATTTTCAGGCAAATGTCTGTCTTCCTCCAGAATGGCACCATGTTTTCCTGCATTCCATACTGGGTCCTCTATGAGAGTTTATTTGAAGAAATTGTGCTGTAACTCAATGAATTTTTTTTTTTTTTTTTTTTTTTTTGGTTTTTCGAGACAGGGTTTCTCTGTGTAGCTTTGCGCCTTTCCTGGAACTCACTTGGTAGCCCAGGCTGGCCTCGAACTCACAGAGATCCGCCTGGCTCTGCCTCCCGAGTGCTGGGATTAAAGGTGTGCGCCACCACCGCCCGGCAACTCAATGAATTTTAAAACCACAGAACATGAGCTTCTTTCCATTTCATCTTCCTCAAATTTATTTCTGTATTTATAGGTGTTTTGTCTACATGTGTGTCTGTGTACTGTGTGTATGTTCAGTGCCTGAAGAGGCCAGAAGAGGGTCTCAGATATCTGGGACTGGAGCCACAGACAGATGTGAGAATTGATGTAGGTGCTGGGACCTGAACCCAGGTCCTCTGGAAGATTAGCCAGTGCTGAATATCTCTCTAGCCCCTGAATTTTTATTACATTTATTTATGTGTGTATATATGTGTGTGTGTGGAGTCAGGTGATGTGTATGTGTGTGGAGTCAAGTGACAACTTGTGGGAGTCAGCTGTCTCCTCCTACCACGTGGGTCCTGGGGATCAAACTTAGGTCTTCAGGCTTGGCAGCAACTACATGTCACTGGTTGAGCCATCTTGTTGGGCCTTCTCAGGCTTTTCTCAGGAGTGATCATATTTAAATTTTGGTTTTCCAGAGAAAATATGTGTGGTTTTGTTTGCACATTTATTATTTTTTTTCTTCAGTGGCTCATCTTTCTTTTTGTATCCAACATTGGCTCAGATAACTTCCTTAAGCAAAATTAAGATGTCCATATGCGCTCTGTGTCTGGACTCCCAAACTCCACCATATATGTCGTAGAGCCCGGATTTTTAGGTAATTTTAGATAATGGCTTTCAGAAAGTTGAATAATTTAAGTGAATGCATTAAACATAAATGAATTCACTAAAATGAATGTATTAAACATAAAAAGACTGCCGAAGTCTCAGCCTTCATTCTGAGACTTTGAATTCAGCCTGACTTTGATCTGTTTTCTTTCTTTCTTTCTTTCTTTCTTTCTTTCTTTCTTCCTTTCTTTCCTTCTTCCTTCCTTCCTTCCTTCCTTCCTTCCTTCCTTCCTTCCTTCCTTCCTTCCTCCCTCCCTCCCTCCCTCCCTCTCTCTCTCTCTCTCTC
Organism: Peromyscus attwateri; assembly: GCA_902168425.1. Lineage (NCBI taxonomy): Eukaryota > Metazoa > Chordata > Mammalia > Rodentia > Cricetidae > Peromyscus > Peromyscus attwateri. Next base: position 26,806 of record CABHPP010146285.1, read on the forward strand.
TCTCTCTCTCTCTCTTCTCTCTCTCTCTCTTTCATTTTTGCTTTGTTTTGTTCTTCCAAGACAGGGTTTCTCCGTGTAGCCCTGGCTGTCCTGAAACACACTGTGTAGACCAGGCTGGCCTTGAACTCACAGAGATCCACCTGCCTCGGTCTCCCGAGTGCTGGGATTAAAGGCGAGCACCACCATGCTTGGCTTTGATGTATTACTTCTCTGTTGTTATGATAAGACACCGTGACCACGGCAGCTTATGATTTGGGACTTACATTTCCAGAGGAATAGAAATCAGTCGTTCTCATGGCAGTGAGCATGGCCGCTGGCAGGGTGCGCTGGAGCAGCCGCTCAGCACTCATGTCCGTGCCCACAAACAGGAAACAGCCAACTGGAGGAGGGGGGCGGGATTTGCAACCTTAAGCCTGCCCACAGTGACACACTTCCTCCAATAGGGCTACCTACACCTAGTGATCCTTCCCAAACAGCCGTCAACGGCACCAAGAAATGCCAGAACCTTATTGAGGGGGCATCTCATCTCATTCAGACCACTACACTTGACCATGGTCTTTATCACAATAGGAAAGTAACTAAGACACGTGATGTGGTTTTTTTGTTTGTTTTGTTTTTTGTTTTTTGTTTTTGGGTTTTGGTTTCTGGTTTTTTGAGACAGGTTTTCCCTATAGAACAGCTCTGGTTGTCCTAGAACTCACTTTGTAGACCAGGCTGGCATCGAACTCACTGAGAACCACCTGCCTCTGCCTCTGCCTCTGCCTCTGCCTCTGCCTCTGCCTCTGCCTCCCAAGTTCTGGGATTAAAGGCATTCACCACCACCACCACCTGGCTATATAATGTTTCTTGATTGAATGTTCTTTACAAGAGTAGAACATCGCCAGGTGGTGATGGCGCACACTTTTAATCCCAGCACTTGGGAGGCAGAATGGGGTGGATCTCTGAGTTGGAGGCCAGCTTGGTCCACAGAGTGAGATCCAGGACAGCCATGGCTGCACAGAGAAACCCTGTCTCAAAAAGAAAAAAAAAAAAAAAGGCCGAAACATCTTTTTTTTTTTTTTTTTGTAACTTTTTTTTTTTTTGTTTTTTTTGACAGGGTTTCTCTGTGTAGCTTTGCGCCTTTCCTGGAGCTCACTTGGTAGCCCAGGCTGGCCTCGAACTCACAGAGATCCACCTGCCTCTGCCTCCCGAGTGCTGGGATTAAAGGCGTGCACCACCAACGCCCGGCAACGAAACATCTTAAAACAGATTGTGGAGTTGGTCATGGTGGCACACACCATAATCCCAGTACTTGGAAGACTGAGGCAGGATAATTGCCAATTTGAAGCCACGAATTCCAGACCCTCCAAAATGCCTGGCTTCAGCAATATTCCATTAGGGGAGGGGAAGGTGCTCACGAGACCCCACTCCTCCCTGAGGAGCCATAGCTAGCTAATGGTTCTGGTCACATCCCTCCGTGCTGTTGCCCGGGGAAGCTGCCCTTGCTCAGATGAGTAGCCCTGCGCCCGTGCTCATGCAAGCAACCTTAATTATTTTTTTAACTTTTAAAAAGATTTATTTTAGGGGCTGGAGAGATGGCTCAGAGGTTAAGAGCCCTGACTACACTTTCAGAAGTCATGAGTTCAATTCCTAGCAACTACATGGTGGCTCACAACCATCTGTAATGTGATCTGGTACCTTCTTCTGGCATGAAGACAGGACACTGTATACATAATAAAGAAATAAATCTTTTAAAAAAGGATTTATTTTACTTTGTAGTGTGTGCATGTTTGTGCACCGTGTGCATGCCTGGTGCCTTTGGAGGTCCTAAGAGGGTGTGGAGCCCTGGAGCTGGTTAGCGGTGAATATAGGTTGTAATGTGGGTGCTGGGAACTCAGCTCAGGTCCTGTGGAAGAGCATCAGCATTCTTTCTTTTTCCTTTCTATGCTGCTCTATTTTAGTAAGGATGCACTGAAATGTTAGCTGGGAAGAGCTAATGACAAGATGTGGAACTGAGGTGTCAGCGTCTATAACCACTGCTGTAGTGATATATGAATCTGTGTTTTCATTACGTGTTTACTTTGACACTGTCTCTTTATAGATGTAATGTCATAATGGAGAATACAGTTAAGTAGGCATCCTGCATTTCAGAGAAGCAGGAGGTGGAAAACCAATCCTGCCTGTGAAGGATGATAACCACCCCAACAGCCCCCGAGACCCAGCTAAATTCTTGAGGGAAAGTTCTAAGAATCACAAGCATTTTTTTAATAGTTACTTCATTTTTATTTTATTTGCATAGGTGTTTTGCCTGCATGTATGTCTGTGTGAGGCTGTCAGATCTTGGAGTTACAGGCAGTTGTGAGCTGCCATGTGGGTGCTGGGAATTGAACCTGGGTCCTCTGGAAGAGCAGTCAGTGCTCTTAACTTCTGAGCCATCTCTCCAGCCCCTCTTTCTTTCTTTCTTTCTTTCTTTCTTCCTTCCTTCCTTCCTTCCTTCCTTCCTTTCTTTCTTTCTTTCTTTCTTTCTTTCTTTCTTTCTTTCTTTCTTTCTTTCTTTCTTTCTTTCTTTCTTTCTTCTCTCTCTCTCTCTCTCTCTCTCTCTCTTTCTTTCTTTCTTTCCCCCCAAGATTTATTTATTTTATGTACATGAGTGCTCTATTGACTTTAGGCCAGAAGAGGGCATCAGATTCCACTATAGATGGTTGTGAGCCACCATATGGTTGCTGGGAATTGAACTCGGGACCTCTGGAAGTGCAGCCAGTGCTCTTAACCACTGAGCCGTCCTTCCAGCCCACACAACACACACACACACACACACACACACACACACACACACACACACACACACGAGCACACACGGCATGAAAGTAAGGGGAGACCTTGGAGAAAAAGCCTTGGGGAAGAAGAGGAGGCGGGTGGAGAGCGTGATGATGGGAGTGCAGTAAAAGTACATTGTGTACGTATATAAAGCTCAAAGAGCAGTGGGGTTTATTGTTGCTGTTTTGAGACAGAGTCTCACTGTAGCCCTGGCTGGTGTGGAGCTGCTACGTAGACTGGCTGGCCTTGAACCCACAGAGATCTGCCTGTCTCTGCCTCCTGAGTGCTGGCATTCAAAGTATGTGCCATCACACCTGGTGTCTTAGTTGGTGTTCTATTGCTGTGAAGAGACGCCATGACCCAGCAACTATTATAACGGGAACTGTTTAATTGGGACTGGCTTACAGCTCAGGTTCAGTCTGTTATCTTCACGGTGGGAAGCATGGCAGCAAGCAGGCAGACATGGTGCTGGAGAAGGAGCTGAGAGTTCTACATTCAGATCCACAGGCAGCAGGAAGAGAGAGCCACTGGACCTGGCTTGAGCATTTGAAACCCCAAAGTCCACCCCCAGTGACACACTTCCTCCACCAAGGCCACACCTACTCTAACAAGGCCACATCTCCTAATCCCTGTCATGTAGGGCCATTCCCTGATGACCAAGCATTCAAATATATGAGCCGATGGGGACCGTTCCTATTCAAACCACCACACCTGGCCTGTTTAAAACAAAAACAACCAACCAACCATGCTTGAACAGGAGAGTCAGTGAGAACATAAACAAAACAAACCTATGAAACAATACCATAATCTATGTAATACAATCTTTGAATTAGAAAAAGAGACATTATTCAAGAAAAAGTGTTAATGTCTTTAGGCATTATGAAGCAACAAGTCTAACATGCTTTGCTCTTGTCTATATATACGCAGTGTTTCATTCACTTAATATAAATTAAACCAATCATTTTGGAATCCTAGATTGCCACACAGTTTGAAGGAGAGATCTGTTTGAGAGCCATTTCAATCTATCAGCAAGTGGGCTTTCCAAGTAGCTTTGTTTGTTTGTTTGTTTGTTTTGTTTTGTTTTGTTTTTTTCAAGACAGGGTTTCTCTGTATAGCCCTGGCTGTCCTAGAACTCGCTCTATAGACCCGGTGGCCTCGAACTCACAGAGATCCTCCTGCCTCTGCCTCCCGAGTGCTGGGATTAAAGGCGTGGGCCACCACTACCGGGTTCTAAGTAGCCTTTTAAGTTTGCAGTTGTTAGCTCATGGCAGGAGGATTCGGGCCTCTGCCTGGTCTCATGTTCCTTGTGTGCGCACAGGTTTCACCATCCATCCTGGCGGCCGATGGAGTCTCGAGGTGGGCCAGGTGTATGTCATCACAGTCGACGTGTTTGATAAGAGCAGCACCAGGGTCCATATTTCGGATGTGAGTCTCTCCTTTGTTTTCGTCCTATTTTCTCTCACTGAGACAGGATCTCACGTAGCCCATGCTGGACTTTTAACTAGCAACGTAGAAGACAATGGCTTTGAACTCCTGATCTTCCTGCATCCACTTGGGAGAGTGCTCAGATTACAGGTGTGTGCTCTGTGTCTAGTTTATGTGGTTGGAATCCAGGGCCTCAAGTATGCAAGATAAGCGCTCTCCCAACGGAGCCACACCAGAGCCCTCTCTCTTACTTTCCTAGATCATTTGTGGATAGCTCCCGGAGTGTGACAGAAAGCCTACTTTCTTCCTTTGTTCTCAATCTTTACCTTTGTAAATGCAAGTTGCTAGTTTTGATTATTATTACCATTAACTAGGGTTGTCCTTGGGGAATACTAAACCAGAAGTCAAATATGATCAGCATTACGGAAGGAGTTAATCAGCCTAGTAACAGTTAGGGATAAGCCTGTCTCTGCACACCACCATCTAACACAGAGATAGATGCTCACCACAGTTCTGTGGTGGCAGAGTGACAATTGAACACCAGCTGGGAGATGTGTTCCTGCCCAGGACTGTCAGGGTTTAGAATTAGGAACTGTCCCTGAATGGAATGGCATGGACTGTCCTGAATTTATAAGCTTCAACTGTTTCTGTTCCTGATATGGATGAATCTTTCCACAAATGAATACTATTTTAAAATCACACCTTTTCCAACTTAGAATTTCCATGAGGGAAAGCAAAAGTTTTGTTCTTTCTTCTTTTTTAAGTCAATTAATTATAGTCTGCTGTGGTGGCTCACTCCTTTAATGCCAGCACTCAGGAGGCAGAGGCAGGTGGATCTCTGTGAGTTCGAGGCCAGCCTGGTTTACAAAGACAGTTCCAGGACAGCCAGGGCTACACAGAGAAACCCTGTCTCAAAAAACAAAAATTAATTGATTGATTGATTAATTAATCTTAAACATTAAAATATTTTTAAATTTTATGTGTATAAGTAGCTTTCCTGCATGTGTGTGTTCCTGATACTCAATAGAGGCCAGAAGAGGGCGTGGAATCCTCTGGAACTAGAGTTCTTTGGTTGTGAACTGCCACATGGGTGTTGGAAAATGAACCTGGGGTCCTCTGGAAGAGCAGAGGACTGAGCCATTTCTCTGGCTCCTGCTAATTTATTTACTTGTTGGATTTTTGAGACAGGGTTTCTGTGTAGCCCTGGCTGTCCTGGAACTCACTCTGTAGACTGCAGCTAGCTTCAAACTCAGAGACCCACCTCTCTCTCTCTCTAGGACTAAAGGTGTGTGCCACCATGGCCTAGTTCCTGTTTATTTTTAATTATGTGTTTGTGGGTGTGTGCGTGTTGAGTGCAGGTGCCCTCAGGGACCAGATGTGTTGGATCCTCTGGAGCTAGCCTTATCATAGGTGGTTGTGAGCTGCCCTGAGGATGCTGAGAATTGAATTGTCTTCTACAAGAGCAACAACTGCTCTTAACCACTGAGCCGTCTCTCCAGCGCCCACCCTAACTCCGTTCTTACGCCTGCATCTCTTAAGTGCCTAAGTTGCAGTCTTATCTATGGTTTGCCATTAACATGGTTTTAGGGGAGAAAAATACATCTTCAGATTTGTGTTGCCATTGGACTGATTTCAGAATCTCGAGATTACATTCCAGTTTCTGCAGGAGTACTTTGAAGAGCAGCTAAGCACTTCAAACGGATCTTACCACGTGGTAAAAGCCCTGAAAGATGGAGTTGTGGTGATAAATGCAACCCTGACTTCCAGCCTTCAGGAGGTAGGTGTCTCAGCAGCCGTCTGTTTCCTAGTAGCCCTGGCAGGGCAGGCTGCCATGATGTAAAGCAGCTGTGGTATCCCATTTTCCTCTGTCACCCACGCCACACAGTATGGCATGCCTCTACAGACTGTCCTTCACTGCGTATAACACACAGTTCCCTTAAGAAACTTTTCCATACATGTGTTTCTCTGTGTCATCAAGTATGTATAAGTAGCTTAAAGAAAAAGATTTCGTATTTGTAAAACTGTATGGGGGGGGGGGGTGCACCTGTATGCGGGTGACCGCTGAGGCCAGAAGAAAAGATTGGATTCCCTGGAGCTGGAGCTACAGGCAGTTGTGAGTCTTCTAATGGGTCCTCTGCAAAAGCAGTACAAACTCTCACCCACTCAGCCAGCCCCACGTAAGGGATTTTTTTATTCTCAAATTCCAAATGGTTAACATGCTGATTCATTTAGCCCTGCCCCTGACATTGGACTTTTACCTCATTTCCAGGTTTTTTGTGGTTTTTCTGACCCAGAGTCTCTTCATATACCCCAGGCTAGCCTTGAACTCAAAATGCTCCTGCCCGAGACTCCTTAGTGCTGAGCCTGCAGCCCTCTGCCAGCATGCCCGCCCTGCGTCCAGTGCTGAGGCCTGCTTGTTTTTCCTGCTGCAGTGGATAGCAGTCCCTGCAGATTTGTCTCCTTCCAAGGACTTCCACAGTAGAAGTGGAGCTCTGTGTAGAGGTGGAACTGGAACACTGCAGTTAGTCTTGCCTGTGGCCACCAGCACTGGTGAACAGTGGCAAGAACTGAGTCTTTGTTGGAATTTTTATTTATTATCTGTGTGTGCATAACACACATTTGATTGATTAACAAGTCTGTGGGTGGTACCATCCTTGAGTGGGTGGTCCTAGGATGTATAAGAAAGCAAGCTGAGCAAGCCATGAAGAGCAAGCCAATGAGCAGCATTGCCCTGTGGTTCAGCCTCAGCTCCTGCCTCTAGGTTCCTGCTTTGAGTGCCTGCCCTGACTTCCCCTCATGCTAGACGGTGAACTGGAAAATGAAATAAACCCTTTCCTCTCCCTGCTGCTTTTGGTCATAGTATTTATCACAGCAACGGAAAGCAGACTAGACCAACTCTGCATGCTTCCTTCTATTTTTCTGGCCTTTTCCGCCTTTAAAGATAACTTCACCAGCTGCCCTGGAACTCCTGATCCTCCTGGGTTAACATCTAACCTGTGCCACCACACCCAGCTCCTTTTCTTTTAGAGGTAGAAGATGGTTGACTGCTTCATGAACACACCATTTTGTTCATGTTTTCAGTGGCAATGAAAATATCTCAGGAGCAAGCCGGGCAGTGGTGGCGCACGCCTTTAATCCCAGCACTCGGGAGGCAGAGGCAGGCAGATCTCTGTGAGTTCGAGGTCAGCCTGGTCTACAAAGAGAGTTCTAGGACAGCCAGGGCTACACAGAGAAACCTTGTCTTGAACCAACCCCCCACAAAAAAAAGTGTCCCAGGAAATCTATTTAGATCTTTTTTCCCTTGTTCCTGCAGAACAGCAGTGCTCATTCTGAGTATGAGATCAGCCACCATCAAGAAGTGAAGATCTATTTTCCCATTCAGCTTAAACCCGACTTTCTGGCATTTCCCCATCATCCTCTGGGAATATTAAATCGTTACAAAATTCAGGTACAGCATCCTCTAATGATAGAATTCACACAGAAATAAATCAGTTTCTCTAATAGTTTGCTTTATTGAAAAAGTTTTGACAGGTAGCTCAGACTGGCCTTGAACTCACTGATTCTCCTGCTGTACCTCTTGAGTGTTGGAGTCACAGTCTTGCAATGCCAGACCAGGTTTATGCAGTGCTGGGATCAAACCCAGAGCTTCACTCTCCCCGCTGAGCTACATCCCCAGCCCCAAATTGGTTGCTTTTACCTCCCCACCAAATTCATAGTGTAACTCAGTGTTTGCTAGCCCCCAAACCTAAGACTTGGCATGCTTTCTGTCTCTGCCATCCAACATTTCCTTGTGAGTTTTTTTTTTTTTTTAAAGATTTATTTATTTATTATGTATACAGTGTTCTGCTTGCATGTATCCCTGTGGGCCAGAAGAGGGCACCATATCTCATTATGGATGGTTGTGAGCCACCATGTGGTTGCTGGGAATTGAACTCAGGACCTCTGGAAGAGCAGCCAGTGCTCTTAACCGCTGAGCCATCTCTCCAGCCCTCCTTGTGAGTTTTACGAAGCTTTTCATATTCCCTAATGCCCTGATGCCCCATGGCCTTCTGTGGCAGGACAGTTACTCAGCCTCCCCTTAGGCTCCTCTTGCTCATTTTCCTACTTCACTGAAGATTGTTTCTTGACATGTGCAGAGATAATTTATTACATAATTTTATTATTTTCCAAACTCAACTTCACCAGTCAAGTTTTCCATTTCACTTAACTTCTCCTTTCCTCCCAGAAGAGTTAACATAGGCTGTGGTTCTTCACAGGTAGAGGGAGGTAGTGGCAACTTTACCTGGACCTCGTCTAATGACACAGTGGCCATGGTCACCACCAAAGGAGTGGTAACTGCAGGTCAGGTGAGAGGGAACAGTACCATTTTGGCACGAGATGTACAGAATCCTTTTCGATACGGAGAAATTGAGGTAAGCGTCTCTTTAGAGAAAACTGAGTATCTCTGAGACACCACTGTCAATGTCTCAGTTAAGTTTCTGTTGCTGGGATCAACACCATGACCAAAAGCAACTGGGGGCCAGTTACTTCAGCTTACAGTTTATAGTCCGTCATGGACAGACTTCTGAGCAGGAACTCAAGGCAGGAACTGAAGCAGAGGCCATGATAGAACATTATTGACTGGCTTGCATCCTGTGGCTCCCACAGTCTGTTTTCTTATACAATCCAGGACTACCTGCCCGGTGTGGCACTGCCCACAGTGAGCTGGGACATCCCACAGCAATCCTTACTCAAGAAAAGGCCCTCCCCCATGGACTTGCCTATGGGCCAGTTTGCTGGAGGCATTTTCTCAATTGAGATCACTTCTTTCCAGATGACTCCAGCTTGTACCAAGTTCACAAAAACTATGCAGCACAATTCTGAATTACTGAAATGATACTGAGATCTGAAAAAAATGAACAAATTGCCTGGGTGTGGTAGTGAGTGCCTTTAATTCTGGTTCTGAGGAGGCAGAGATAGGTGGATTTCTGTGACCTCCAGGCCAGCCTGGATTACATAGTAAATTCCAGGCTAGCCAGAACTACATAGTGAGATCCTGTCATTTTTTTTTAAGGTTTTTCAAGACAGGGTTTCTCTGTGTAGCTCTAGGTATCCTGGAACTAGCGATGTAGACCAGGCTGGCCTCGAACTCACAGAGATCCGCCTGCCTCTGCCTTCCGAGTGCTGGGATTAAAGGTGTGCACCACCACTGCCCAGCACAGAGACTTATTATTAATTATGACTGCTCAGCCGTTAGCTTATGCTTGTCCCAGTAGCTCTTATAACTTAAATTAACCTGTTTCTATTCATCTACATTTTGCCTTGGGGCTTTTTGCCTTTCTTTTGTTCTGTATGCCCTGCTTTCCTGCTTCCTCTGTGTCTGGCTGGCCCCCGGCATCATCCTGGAATCTCCCTCTCTCCTTCTGTTTCCCTGTCTCTCTCCAGCCTAGGTTCCTCCTCTTACTCTCTGCCCGGAAGTCCTGCCTATATCTCTTCTCTTGCTATTGGCTGTTCAGCTTTTATTAGAACAATCAAGTGCCTTAGGCAGGCAAGGTGAAACAGCAACACAACTTTACATAATTAAACAAATGCAACACATATTTACATAATTAAATTTTTATTTCACCACAAAAACAAACACAACACATCTTTACATAGTTGAACTAATATTCCACAACAGGGTCTTATTTGGGGAGAGGGATGGGTTGAGACAGGGTCTTATTTGATAACCTAGGCTTGCCTCCAACTCAGTATGTAGCCCAGTCTGGCCTCAAACTCTTGGCCGATCTCCAGTCTCTGCCCAAATGCTGCGATTGTAGGAGTAAAGATTTGATGATCAGTTGGATACAGGAAGTAAAAGATACAAAGCTGCAGAGATGGTGTGGAGGTTTCTAGTTCTAACAGAAAGGTCCATAGGAAACACAGGAACTGGAGAGGGAAGGGTACATTGAGTGTGATTCTTACCGTAAGTCAAGTCTAGATCACATATCTATAATGCCATGTCAGTGAGTTGTTATGCTGTATCGTGTTTTTGTTCTTGGGGTTTTTTTGTTTGTTTGTTTTTCTGATAGGGGCTCACTCTAGCCCAGGTTGGCCTCAAATTCATAGCAGCTCTCTTGTATCCCCCTTTTAAGTGCTGAAATTCCAGGCAAGTGCCATCGTGTCTAGCTGTCCTTCACTGTTCAGGGAATAATGACAAGGGAGAAGTGCATCTGAGTGCAGTGCACCTGTGGTCCCCAGCACTCAGGGGACAGAGCCTGTACTATCAAAGCCATCCTCAGCCACATAGTTAATTCAAGGCCATCTTGGGCTACATAAACCCTACCTCAAACCAAATAAATAAAAAAGTCACCGTGCGGTAGTGGCACACGTCTTTAATCCCAGCACTCAGGAGGCAGAGCCAGGTGGATCTCTGTGAGTTCGAGGCCAGCCTGGTCTACAGAGCGAGATCCCGGACAGGCACCAAAGCTACACAGAGAAACCCTATCTGGAAAAACCAAAAAAAAAAAAAAGTGTACATTTTCAGAACAGATGTGTTTTCCCCCGCGTATTTGTAATCAGTTGAATCTGTGGATGCATAATCCATGTGTGTGAAGGCCGATTCTGTGCTGTCCTGGTTGGTTTTTTGTCAGGCTTGACAAAGGCTAGAGTCATTTGAGGAGAGGGGACAACCGAGAAAATGCCCTGGCCATGTCGTCTGTGTGGAAGCCAGTGGGGCATTTCCTTAGTTAACGATGGATATGGGAGGGAGGGCCCAGCCCATTGTAGTTACAGCATCTGGAATTATAGCACCTGCGCTGTTAGTCCTAGGTGCTGTGAGAAAGCAGGCTGAGAAGCCATGGAGAGCAAGCCAGTGAGCGGTTTTCCTCCATGGCCTCTGCTTCAACTCCTGCCCCCAGGTTCCTGCCCCGACGTCTATGTAGGATGGACTTTTCTCCCCAAGTCGCTTCTGGTCATGGTGTTTATCACAGCAGTAGAAACCCGAAGGCATGTGCATATGTTTTTATATTAAAAATATATATTAACTGAAGCTGGGCATGGTGGTGCAGCCTTTAATCCCAGCACTTGGGAGGCAGAGGTAGGTGGATCTTTGTGAGTTCAAGGCCAGCCTAGTCTACATAGTGAGATCTAGGACAGCCAGGTCTACACAGAGAAACTCTGTCTCAAAAAAATTATATGTATTATATTATGTATAACACATAATTTATGTAAAATTATATAATTTTATCTATAATATATATTCTTACATATTTTTAACTGGAGGCCTGGCTTGGTGTAACGTCTTTTCCTAGTCTGCACAGGATTCAACCCGTAGCACTACCACCAAAAACAAAAACAAAAACAAAAAAAAAAAAAGAAGAGAAAGAATGGGGGAACTGAAGTAAAATATGTAAGTAAACAATATAGAGAGAGCATATACATATGGTTGTTGAGACAGGATCTCACTATGTAGCCCAGGCTGCACTTGACTCTATCGTATAGCCTCAGCTTCCTAAGGGCTGGAATCAGGCATATGCAACCACACCAAAATCTACATGTATATATATATATATATATATATATATATATATATATATATATATATATATAAAAACATATGCATGTGCATGCAGCACATGATTATGTATGTGTTTAAATATCTCTTCTAAGACATTCCTGAAAGTTAATTGCTTTTCCTCAAGATATATGTCATGAAGCTGAACAAAATGGAACTGTTACCATTTCAAGCTGATGTGGAAATTGGCCAGATTATTGAGGTCCCTATTGCAATGTATCATGTAAATACAGAGACCAAAGAGGCCATTGCGTTCACCGACTGCTCTCACCTACCCCTGGATCTCAACTCGGATAAGCAAGGAGTCTTCACTCTTTTTAAAGAAGGCAAGGCTAAGATCTTTTTATTTTTCTCCTTCATCTTTGAATTAAGGGACCAATCACCACTGTAGTTTAATTCATACAATTCCCTCCCTCCCTCCCTTTCTCTCTTTAACTAACACACACACACTCACACACACACACACACACACACACACACACACTCATGCGCACATGCACAGGATCCTGCTATGTACTCTAGGCTGGCCTTGAACTCATAATCTTCCTGTCTCAGCCTCCTGAGTACTGGCATGAAAGGCATGTACTTCTTTATAATACCTTTATTTCTTTTTTTTTTTTTTTTTTTTGGTTTCTCTGTGTAGCTTTACGCCTTTCCTGGAACTCACTTGGGAGACCAGGCTGGCCTCAAACTCACAGAGATCCGCCTGCCTCTGCCTCCCGAGTGCTGGGATTAAAGGCGTGCGCCACCACCGCCCAACCCTTTATTTCTTTATAATTTCTTTATTCTGTCAACTGCTTTGAAGTAGGTGTTCCTGTAGGCAGATGTTTCTTTCCCAATCCTGACCACCAGTCCCAAGTAACCGACACAAAGGCTTAGTATTCTTTTTTTTTTTCTTTCTTTAAGCTTTATTTTTCAGAACACAAACAGAATATCACACAACAACTGTGAAAAAACAAATCCTTGGGCTATATAAGCATATGTGGTGCTGCTCAGTCATATATATAATAGTTCCACATTTTTTTTTCTCTTTTAGGAATCAACATACAGTTTTCTACAGTGGGTAAAACAATTTACATTCCTACCAATGACATCATGTTGTTGCTTCTATTCAGTTTCCTTGCTAGGCAACACAGGTACCCTGATAATCCATTGTGATTTTGATTTGCATTTCCCTGACAACAATTGACACTGAACACTTATTCATAAACTTGGCCACCATTTCTGGCCACCTTGTCATTTTGACAAGGCAGCTACTCAGTTCTTTTGTGCATTAATTAATTTATTTATTTTTTTAATTCTATGACATAGCCTTTATTTAACTTGTTCTTCCATTACCTAATGTGTTCCCAGATAAACATACTATTGCTCCTTTACACTCTCCAGTATCTGCTCATATCTCACCTTCTCACAAAGGCCATCTGTAGCCTTTTCATACAGCCAGCAATGGTTATTTCACATTATATTCTACCTCTCTACCTACAGCATCTAAAACAGTACCTGGAAACATCTACTCAATAAACATACAAAGCAACAAAACATACTGTACTATTTTCCTGTGAGTAATTCTTCAGTCACCTTTACTTACATATACTATATACGTATATATGAAACTGGTTTATCATCGCACTAAGTGTTTCTTCCCAATCGGGCCTCTCTCGGGGGTGAACATTTCTATGTAGCTCTGGAACAAAATCATCCTCTTCAGACTGTATTGAGGACTTCATCTTCCTTCTTTAGGTTGGATTTTTCCTTCTAGTGCTTTCTGTAAGGCTGGGTTTGTGGATAGGTATTGATTAAATCTGGTTTTATCATGGAATATTTTGTTTACTCCACCTATGGTGATTGAGAGTTTTGCTGGATATAATAGTCTAGGTTGGCATCCGTGGTCTCTTAGTGTCTGCATAACATTTGTCCAGGACCTTCTAGCTTGCATAGTCTCTATTGAGAAGTCTGGTGTTATTCTGATAGGTTTGCCTTTATATGTTACTTGGTCTTTCTCCTTTGCAGCTCTTAATATTTTTTCTTTGATCTGTATGTTTAATGTTTTGATTATTATGTGGTGAGATGACTTTCTTTTTGGATCCAGCCTATTTGGTGTTCCGTAAGCTTCTTGTATCTTCATAGGTATTTCTTTCTTTAGGCTAGGAAAGTTTTCTTCTATGATTTTGTTGAATATATTTTCTGTGCCTTTGAGTTGGTATTCTTCTCCTTCTTCTGTGCCTATTATTCTTAGGTTTGGTCTTTTCATGGTGTCCCAGATTTTTTG